>VXBU01018651.1:217042-352917 GCA_013400315.1 Bombycilla garrulus | reverse complement strand
AGTGCCACAATTCCTGTGCATTAGTGCCACAATTCCTGTGCAGCAGTGCCACAATACCTGTGCAGCAGTGCCACAATTCCTGTGCAGCAGTGCCACAATTCCTGTGCAGCAGTGCCACAATTCCCCTGCATTAGTGCCACAATTATCCCTGCATTAGTGCCACAATTCCCGTGCAGTAGTGCCACAATTCCCACTGCACGCAGCTGCACACACCCGGATGCTCAGCCCCAAAGGTGAGAGGTTCCCAACCAAGCTAGCTTTTAAATTCCCTAGGAGGGTTTAAGCCCTTGTACTGATGGATTGTGGATTGAATGAACAGTGGCTCACAGGGAACTAATTCTTGTCAAGATGCTTCTCAGTCCCATCCAACAGAGTTTATTTACTTTGAATGAGTTTAAAGAGAAGCTTTTCAGGACAGGGATAAACACACCTGTGAGCAAATCCTCTCGGAATCACCTCACAGTGTCAAGGCTATCTTCTCTTCCAGACATTTGTCTTCTCTTTGTCCTAATTATGGTTTGATTTTGGAATTAATTTCCAGTGAAAAGCTATCCTCACAAAGTCCTCCCACTGTTCTCTCATGGAGGGTGAGGGATTGGCCTGACTGGAATACATTCAAAACATGCACTTGATCCAATTTCTGGCCAATACTTTCAAGCCTAATTCCTGCAGCCCAGAGCACAGGGAAATCTAAAGTAATGCATAGGGGAAAAAAATCTCAGGGTCAGATTCTTCAGGGAAGAGCATATCACATATTCTTGCTCGGTGAGCTCATAAGTGACTGAAATCTCAGAGCAATCAGACTACCCCTTTCCTTAAAAAAAAACAAAAACAAAAAAACAACAACAACCCACCTTTGTGAAAAGAGGAATATTTTGTTCTTATAATTGCTACAGACCATTAAAAAACACCCACACAGGCAAGTGCTTTGCAAAGCTGAAAGTCTCTTACTGCTTTCCATGACTTAAAGCTACCAGGTCAGGAGTATTTTGTTCCTTGAAAGGGGAAGAGATGGGGACACGTGCAATGCTGAGGCATCTGCAGTTTTGTAGCACAGACTGAAAACCCAATCTTTCCCCTCAAGAAGATCTGCAGTAGTGTTTGCTTCTGGGCAGGAACAACAAGTACAGTGTTAGTCACAGTGTTCCAGCATGCCTGCTTCCTGGGCTGGAAGGAACTGGGAAGTGCAGAGGCTGCCATGAACAACACAGCCAGGGAATTAAAAAACACCCCAAGTGTTGCTGCTGTAAGGAGAAGCTCTGTGGAAGTTCAGCATCTTTTCAGGAAACTCTCAGCTTTTGCTTTAGAGCTAATGAACAGGGTGAGGCCACTCCTGATTTTGGTGGCTCTACAATGTGCAGCATCACCAGCCCTCAAGGGGAAGAGGGTCAGCCCTCCTGCCCTGGGCCTGCTCCACACTCTGGGGAAGCCCGAGGAGTCCTGTTGATTTCTCAGTCCTGGTACAGTTTTTCCCAGGGCAGCTGTGTCATTGGCACTGATCCTACACTGACCTCCCTGGGCAAGAGCTTTTATCCCCGATGTTATTTTGAGGGTCAGGGCTGCAGAGCTAATCCCACTTCCTGGTGCTGCCTCATGGCAGGAGGTTGGAAACCAGTAGCTGGTTAAAATAAACCAGTCCTTTTCCCTTTGCACAGAGCTGGTTTGGCACCAGAAATCCCAAAGGCCTCCAAGTGCCTCCTACAGAGCCAGCAAGGAGAGGAGGAGAGGAGACCCTGCCGGCTCCAGGATCGGTCCTGTGAATGAACCAGCTGATTCTTATCCTGGTTTTCCAAGTGCTGCGTCAAGGTACCATGAAGGAGTCTCCAAGACAAAGATGGGGTGTCCTTATGAAATGTGGGGGCCTGGGGCTCTCTAAGGGAACTTCTGCCTTATAATTTGGACCTGAAATAGCTCCTTCCCTGGGGGAGCACCTGAGTGAACCTGAGCTCCTGGGACACCGTCCCAGTCCCACTCTAAGTATTCAATTAGGGCAGGAACAATGGAAAGCTTTCAGCAATCAAACACTGCTGCTGCCAGCTTCCTGCAGGAGCTGCTTTCTGTAACCCCAGGGGGACACTGAGCCAGCACAATAAGACAACTTGTAATTGCTCCATAATCCCATTCAAATATTCCTTTTTAGCACATGTGCAGTGGTGTTTAATTGCATGGGGACACACTGCTTGGCAACTCCCACATCACCCAGTAAACAACACCATTGTCTCTGCTTCAAATTCCATTAAGTGCCTGCTTTGCAGGCTGCCCTGTGCTCCCCAGCCTGGTTAATTAATGTGTCTATAATGTCCCTAGCTAATTATTGCATCTGTGACTGGGAAAAGATGACAGAAGACGTGTGGAAACAATAAACCTTATTTTTATTAAGAGCACATGGATTCAGCCACTTGCCACTGGAACACAACGTGTGCCCTTTGTGCTTGGAATACCCCAGTGCCACTTTACAGTGGGGCACAGCAATCCCCAGACTCAGAACTCTGTGTATCCCTGGAAAAAAATCTGTTTAATTGCAGAATTTTGATTTATCTGAGTCTGTGGGATGTCTTGGGTATAGGGAATCATTTGCCATATGCTTCCATCCATCAAGTGGAATCAGAATTCAGAATATCATGAATTGAAAGGAAGCCACAAGGATCACCAAGTGCAACTCCTGGCTGCAAACAGACCCAGATCTGGGTACCACAGCAGTTGTGACATTACTGCTCTTCCACATCACTCTTGCAGCCCTAAAGGACTGACACTTCGGCGAGCACAAGAACTCAAGAGAGATTCCGGACTCTCTGAATTTCTTGCAGAATTAACCACAGTACGTACGGCCCCGATAAAAGGCTGTTAATCCTTTCCTTGAAGAATATATAACTACACATTTTGGGTTTAAAGGGTGCAGATACAGAGAAGTGGTATTTGGAGGTTTCATTTAAATAAATTTAATGCCAAAAGAATACAGAATCCTAGAATGGTTTGGGTTGGAAGGGACATTAAATACTGACACCTTCCACTATCCCAGGTTGCTCCAAGTCCCGTCCAGCCTGGCCTTGGGCACTTCTAGGGATCCAGGGGCAGCCACAGCTGCTCTGGGCACCCTGTGCCAGGGCCTGCCCACCCTCACAGGGAAGAATTCCTTCTTAATATCTCATCCAGCCCTGCCCTCTGGCAGTGGAAGCCATTCCCTGTGTCCTGTTCCTCCATCCCTTGTCCCCAGTCCCTGTCCAGCTCTCCTGGACCCCTTTAGGACCTGGCAGGGGCTCTGAGCTCTCCCTGGAGCCTTCTCTTCTGAACAATCCCAGCTGTCTCAGCCTTGCCTCACAGAAGAGCTGCTCCATCCCATCATCTTCATAGCCCTGTATCCTCATTTTCATTCTTTCAGTCCAAGTAGATGTACTTGAAGTCATAGACATATTTTTCAACTCTGTCATATTTTCTGGGTTGTAAGACCATTAGAAGTTTCATTTTCTCCTAAACAATCTGGTTTAAAAATGAAAAAGTATGTTTAATATATATGTGTGCAATCTGTCTGTTGTGGAAAACATGGAATTATATGAGAAATCTTAAGATGTCAGCTTTTAGTTGCAGCTTTCTCATCTCTTAATGCAGCAGCTCAGCTTCATGTTGTAAACAAAACTCATTTTTTAATAGAAATCAGAGGTAAAACTTGTTTGAAGTTAGAAGCAGATGCCTCACATTTTCAATAAAGCTGGAACCAGGATTTATAGATGCTGGAGAGCAGGGCACTGTGTCCTGGTTTCAAGTTGTGCAATAAACATTTCACAGTTTTAATGATAATTTCATTATAGCAGAATGCTAAAGAGTGGATTTTTTGTCTGTGCGTTGGAGCCACAGAACAATAACTGAGCTGTGCCTCTTCCTGCTTAAGGCAGCCAGGGATCCTCCCTGAACAGCTCTGTTCTGCTTCCCAGCAGATGAAAAATCCAGAATAGATTGTGATGTGTATTAAAGCAGGTGTCTCATCACATCTGAGAGCCGAGGAAACGCCGGGGTGTAAAACAAGTGCCAGGTAACTCTCCAGTAAGGGTCTTTGCTGTCACCACAGTCACGTATCAAGGAGTTGGGAATGTCTGAGCGTACTGACAAGGAGCAGGAGGAGCTGGCTCAGCATGGGGCTGGGGCTGCTTGGGGGCTGCACAGGCAGGATCCTGCTGGTCCTGCACTGGAGCAGAGTCTGGGCTGCCACATGCTGGGAAAGGGGGACAGTGCTCCTGCTGCCTAAATAAAACCTGAGCCCATCTCTCCAAATCTGCATCTACAGCTGTTTGGTTGTCACCAGAGGCTCTCTCCAGCTGTTGGAGAATGCTGATTTTTGGCGAACATTCCATCCTGGCCAGGTGACCTCACTGGAGGGTTAATGCGAGAGCACAGGGGGACACAGAGGGTGCTCTGCCAACCCCGAAATCTCCCCAGGCTTTGACGGGATCCCATCCTGGGCAGAGGTGAATCTTCCAGTGCTGCTGCATGGCCTGAACCTCCTCAGTGGGCAGAGATATCCCAGCCCCTGGAGCTGTCAAGACAACATTTTTCATCAAGCTAAAATTAACTGTGCTCATTGAAATGCCAGAGAGCTCAGTGATTATCTGCTGGGAAATGTCATGTGGCTGCCTGGGCTGGGCCAGATCTGCTCAGCCCCCTCCGACACGGACTCTGCTGGCAGTGATCTCCCTCCTCTGCCCTTGTTTGCCCATTCTGATGTGACCAGGGTGACTTTTCTCCTTCTCCTGGACGCTCTGAAGCTGTGGAACACCTGCTGCCCAGGATCTGATGGCTCAGAGGTGCAGTGGCAGTGATGGAAGTTTACGGGTGGCAAGGAAAAAGTATAAAAAATTTAATTCTATTGCTGTAATTAAGCAATATGTGTCTTTCAATTTGCATTAGCATATGGTCAGTTATAAAAGTTATTAGTCCCTCTATATTAATTAGACCAAAGAACACTGTAACCTCCAAAAAGTCAATATTCTTCCAACTTAAAAGTGAATATTAGAAGGTAGGAGCATGGTCCTCCACTTATTTGTGCTTGTCTCCTTTGGAGGACATGGCTGGGCTTGATTCACTTTGATATTTATGCCAGAGGAGAATAATAGGATTTTAATTTATCTGAATGCTCTCCAGGCATGCAAAAGCTCCTAGACACTGGGAAAAAGTCTAATAAAAGGACTTTATGTTGTAAAGACCATGGATTCAATTGCCACGTCTCTACCAGGCCCAGCCCAAGCCAAGGTAACTTCTCACACCAGGTAGCTTCTTTAGGATTTATAGTGACTGCAGAGGCACCTCAGACACCACTGTCAGCCTCTGCCTCCAGAGGACAGTCCAGCTCATGAACATAATCATCTGAGACATCTCTTCCCTATAATTTTTAGGCCGTTTCTGTAACACTTCTGCAAGGTTCTCCTTGCAGAAAACTTATTTATATGCAAAATGCAAAACAACACAAGAGAACCCAAATCAGATGATGAATGCCCAGAAACTCCATTCAGTAATTTCACCGTTCCTTTGTGCTCCCATGAAAATCATGATAAATTTCATCGTATCTTTTGTTGTGACTACTCCGTTTTGCCATACATTTACAGCCAGGGAACTGTACTCTGTCCTCTGCAAAAGTGTGTAAAGTGATGTGTAAAAACTCTGCCTACACTCCCACAGGGACAGGACGGGTTAATTACTTCTAATCGTTAAATCCCTTTTCATCACACTGACTCTAAGCCAGAAAAATATATACCTGTACTTACATAAGAGTTCATTAAAACTTCATGTAGTGACTGGACTAATCAGACATCTGGATTGTCTCTTGTGCCTTATTTAATTGTGCTGGGAAAAAGAGGCAATGAAAACTAGAGAGGACCAGGAGTGGAGTAACAAGCTCTGCTACCTCTGTGCCCAGGGAGCAGCAGTGCTGGATGCCATGCCCAGGGAACGAGGGCAGCAGGAAGCTAGGGAAAAAGCAGGATTTGGAGAACTGTCAGCAAACAGCAGAGGAAGGCTAAAGCTGGAAAAGAAGAAAGTCCCTTCAAATTACCTGCCAGGAAGCCTTGTAGGATAAGCAGAGTGTGTCAGCACATGGAGTGATGGCTTGCAGAGAAAAACAGTATTTAAAAAGAAATGGACTTGCTAATGTTCCCTAATTGGATCAGCCAAATCTTTCACCACAAACCAGCTGACTCTGCACCACGTGGGAGGGGGGCTGAACCTCCCCTGCTCTGCCCTGTCTCAGCAGCTTTTGAACACTCTGTTCAGGTTGGGATCAGCGCAGGAAGGGCAGGAGCTTTGGCCAGTAGCAACCAGGAGCTGTCCTGTCACCATGGTGGCCCTGAGATTTTGGGAAGCAGAGAGGTAGAGAAATCAAAAATGTGGTCACTGTGCAAACAGATTTTCCACCTTTGTTTTGTTCCCTTTTATTGCAGGTCAGATTTGGGGCATCTGACAAGATCTTGACAAGAGTCCCTTTCTGATAAGGCAAAGATAATTAATTCCCTGTGCCCGATTCATCAGAAGCACTGGGAGTGATGCTGCTGCCCCCCGAGACACCCACAGAGCAGCCCTGGGAGTCAGAACACTTGTCAGCAATATTGATTTTGTCTTCACAGTGCTTGTTTCACCCAGGAATGACCACAAAGGATGCCCAGAAACTCACTCTCCCTTTGGCCTTTTCCATCTGCTTGTGGAGCCACAGTGCCTCACCCACCCCAAATATAGGAAAAGCCACACCTGGCTTTGTGCCATGGCTGGCTCTGTGGGTCAGTCAGTGGAGCAGCCCTGGGTACCCCAGAGCTCTCACTGGTATAACACCAGATTTATTATCTTTTTCAGCCAAATAAACCCATTGCATTTTAGGCCGGCTGGTGAGCTGCTGTTCTTCATTGTGCTGTTACTCAGGCCTTTGAAAAGCCAAGGCAACTTGAGCACAAAAATCTTTGTTTTAAGCCACAGTGTTTCACTCTGTAAAAAAACCCAATGACTTGAAGGGTGTGAACTCCTCAGAATTTACTCTACACTTTTCATTTGAAGCTGTTTACCATCTTTGCCTTGCACTGGGTCAGAATTAAACTTAAATGTCAGTAAATAGAGCTGCTTGTTTGAGAGGAGACAATACATTGCATTTGTAATACGTGTGTGCCTGGTTAAATCTATTGAAAATAGCTATAAAATCACTGTCCTAAATTATCAGTGAAAAATGTCCCCACTTTTAGTCATGTTTAAATTTCTGTAGTCATTGATATGCTGCCAATCACCATTCTGACCTGTTTGGTGGAAAACAGAGCTGTATATTCTGACCAGTGGTACCTCTGAACTCTGGGGGTGGATTCCTCATTTTCCATAGGGGTTGCTAAGGGAACAAATGCTGTGTTATATTTTACACTGCCCTGAACCTGACCAAGCTGTGGCAGTGTCAGGATTTAACAAAAGTCCTGCTGGGAGTAAATATCACACCACTCCTGAGAGCAGATGGGGCTTGAGCAGTGCCATGGGCTGGGAAGGACCTGAAGAATTCACTTGGAGCAGATTTTCAAGTGTGGAGGGAGGGATTAATACCCCCAAACTGCTTTATCAATATTCCCAAGTGTGAGGATGAAGCAGGAAAGCACAAACACTGTCTCTGCAAGCCACTCTCCTTGTAACAAAATATCCCACCCCCTGGCTGCCACAGGTCCCTCAGGACCCATCCCACCTTCCAGATTGGATCTTGGAATCATCCAAGGTCCATTCAGCTCCGAGTTCAGTGCAAAATGCCTCCTCCAGCTCCAGTGTGGGACTTCCCGGACGGCCTTCTGAGCCCAGGATAATTCATTTCCACAGATGTATGCTCCTTAATATCATTACAGCCCAGCCTGTGCAATCCCTCTGGGAGAGGAGCCCATTTGTGAGGCCGTATTATTCCTCTGCCATGCTTTTAATTCCGAGGTTGTTATTGATAATGACTTCCTCTCACACATCCCCAGCAGAGGCTGAGCCTTCCTGCGAGGAAGGCAGAGCTGCAGGGGTTCAAAGCATTTACAGTGTCACTGTGTGACAAGGAAAGAGGCTTTGGACAGACAAGGAGCTGCATTCCATGCTCAGATTAGGAGGCTCCAGCCTCTAATAAATGTTTAGGCTGCAGAATAAATCACTGCTACAAATCCTTGTCTTTGATAGTCTTTTCCACCCACCCCTTTCTTTGCCACGTTTCCACAATGCTCTGCAGGGGAAGAACATTTCCCTGGAAATGCCAAGTGAATTCCATTTCCACACCACATATTCCAGCCCCAACAGAATGTAATTTATCCATCACCTCCCATCAGCTGTTTGGGAAAGTCAGCTACTGCTGATCACCTAAAGGGAGACTCTGGGACACTGAATTACCTTTCTAGACAGCTGCTTTTGGGGGCAAAGGTTGGGATGAAGTAATTTGAGAGATTTTTCCACCTCTGGCTGTTGGGAGACTAATGAGCAAATCTCCAGAAGGGATGACATTAACAGTCAGCAAGGGGCAGAACCTGTGAGACAGGGTGCTGACACCACGGAGTACTTGTAACAAGCTGAAAACCCCTGCTAATGACTCAGAGAGAACCTCATCGAGATGGAAAACAAAATCCAACCACCACCCACGGGAAAACCCTGGGCTCATAACTAAAATCCTGAAACACCAAAGGGGAAAACTGCTTATAAAATCTTTTTTTTGCATCTCTGACTTTGTTTGTCCATCTTTACCCAGCAGTTCTCTCTTCAGAGCTGCCTGCAGCTCTTTCACCCTGCAGTCCCTGATTCTATCAAGGCATTCTGCCCACCCCGGGCTGGAAAACCTTGCCTGGAAGGGCCCTGGGCATCTCAGGGGCTTGGACACACTGGCTGTGCCACAAGTGCAGCAGGAAGAGCTGCCAGCTCCTCCCCAAACCTGGAACAAAGGGATTCATGCAAGTGGAAATGACCCATGGTGCCACAACTGCCAGGTGCAGCCGCCTGCCCTGGCAGAGCTCCTGGGGGGGAGATGACAGTGGGAAGGAGTCTCTGTGGCCATCCTCTCTCCTCAGCTGCCTTTCCCACTCCGTGGAAAGCTGAGGCTTACCGCTTTTCCAGATTCACTATACACTGACACAATTACAGCCCTAGGAAGAAACTGGTAATGGGCTGAGGATATCTCCTAATCTCCCATTACCCAGCTTTGTCTGAGCTGGTAAGCAGCTGCAGGGCTGCAAGAGTCACAAAATCACTTTCTGTATTTTTCCTCTTTGAGCTCCTTCTGGGAATGTGTGTCCTGCACCACGTGCAAGTCATTCAGCCTCAGCACGTGCTGCTTTATGGGATACAGTGAGACTTGGGCACTTCATAGCCCCCATTAAAATCAACACAACAGCACTACCTAAAATAGCACAGTTACCGCCAATCTTTAATAAAGAGGAGAAATGGGAAAAGATTTGCACCATGAATTTTGATCACAGGAAACAGGACCACCAGGGACTTCAAGAATTCCTTAAATCCATTGGTTTTATTCTCCCCTGGATCAGTTCTAAGTGATTACAGGCAGCTTCAGGAGCAACACACACACCTCAATGCCAGACTTACAAAAGAGGGTGAAACACTACAGCATGAGGTAAAGGCCCAAGTTTTCACTGCTGGTTACCTCAGACACCCCATCTGAGTCAGGCACTACCCGAGGACAAACCTCACTGTATTCCCAGTCCAGATGACATGGACAGTGAAATCCTAATGCCAAACTGCCCACAATACACTGTGCCCCTTTTCTCCTCAAGACAGTGACTGATTGCTGACAGGTCCTTACCTGTGGCTTCCACCATTCCTTCCAGGATGACCACAATCTCAAACTCCTCCTTCTCCAGCTGGGTGCGGGACATCTCCCAGAAGGGGCTTTTCTCATTGATCTCATGTGAGATGATGAGAGGGGACACCAGGAACAACCTGTCATCTCCAGTGTCAAATCCCACGTTGATGTCCGTTTGATTCAGGGGAATAAACTCTCCTTCTTTGGTCTGTTTGGACTTAATCAGTTTGGCTCGAATGGAAGCCTCGACAATGTGGGAATTGCGGAGGTCCCCGACCCGGAACATGAGGCAGAGCTTCTCATCCCTCATGGAAATGACGGCGTTGTTGGAGAACATGAGGGTCTCTGCCCTCTTCTTTGGTTGGCTGATCTTGACGAACATGCATCCCACCATGAAGGCATTGACAATGGAGCCCAGGATGGCCTGGACCAGGAGCAGCACGATGCCCTCGGGACACTTCTCTGTGATGACCCTGTGGCCATACCCGATGGTCGTCTCAGTCTCGATGGAAAACAGGAACGCCGACACAAATCCGCTGAGGTTTTCAACGCAGGGGATCCAGTTCTCATCTTCCAGGTGGTCCAGATCTCCTCGAATGTAGGCGATGAGCCACCAGATGAACCCAAAGAACAGCCAGGTGATGGTGTAGACCATGGTGAAGACCAGCAGGTTGAAACGCCACTTGAGGTCCACCAGGGTGGTGAAGAGGTCGCTGAGGTACCTGTAGGTCTCCTGGACGTTCCCGTGGTGCACGTTACATTTGCCGCTCTTCTCCATGTACCGCTGCCGTGGCTTCTTGCCCTCGGCGGAAATGAGCCGGGTCCTGTCTGTGGCGATGGGGATATCATCCCGAGCCTGCTTGGGGATCTTCTTGGGCTCCCGGGATGTGACACCGATGTCCATGTCCTGGTTCATGAAGATCCGGGAATCTCCAGCCATGGCTGGGCTGCGCAACAAGGAAAGACAGATTCAGGCAGAAGGCAAAGAGACAAAAGCCATTTCACTTCACTGTCTGGACCATCAGGACGTTGGTTTTGGTCGTTGTGGCTTCTCCCACAACAGCCACTTGTTAAACACAGCCCTGCAGTGACCTGAAATTAAAGATTGATTTATAACACACAGGCCCTTCAAGCATCAGCCACTACTGGGGTGATGGGCATGCTGTGGAAGCGTGGAAAGTTAAACCTTGGAACATTTTGGGGTTTTCTTTTTGTCCTTAGATTTTTTTACACACCAAATTTGCTTGAGGTCACAATTCAGAACAAAGTGAAGATACACCAGCATCTTTTCAAGAGTGACTGGAGTTTTTTCATGCCTCAGGTTTTGGGTGCACATCAAGAGAAAACTTAGAAATTAAGAGAAAATACTGAGCACCACTGTCTACCTAAATTTCACATGAGTCTAAATTGTGCATGAAGGCTTCCCTTGCAGTCAGCAGAGAAAGACATCTCCAGGGATAATTCAGATTTCAGGAGTGCTGAATCACCTTCTGGAAGTTTATTTGTGAGCCTGGGCTTTAAATACAAAATAAATATCTAATTGAGTATCTTGAATCTCATGTGTGAGGGTGTAATGAATCCCGGCCTGCTGTTAATGAGATCTATCAGAGCTCATCCCTTTGCTCCACCTGACATTAGACAAAATCACTGGTCAGTTTTAGGAACGCATCAGAGAGCTGTTAAAAAGCACACTGTCAACATTCAGAATTGTGCTTACCAGGATATAAATAAATAACTTGATATGAAGGCAGCAATGCTTTCTGCCAGTTATAATGTAACATCCTGTTTACTGAGATGATTAGGTACTCCTTTAAAAGATGAGAGTCTTGACTCTGGATGCAGGGCACAGAAAAAAATCTCTGTCAAAGACTACCTAAGGAGCCTTAGGGATATCAAAGACAGAGCAGCAATATTTTCTATGGCGTTCATCCCCTGCATTGTCCTCTGCAAATCCTATTAAAACCTAACTAAATCTATTACTGCTCCCTCTATCTTTAATCTTCTTATGTGCCTGTGGATGAGAAAAGGTGTAGAGATACAATTAAGAGAATCTTGGGAGAGACAATTTTTAAGACTGAGCAAAGTAGCTTCATCTTTTTGATATTAAAAAGCACAAAGGGTGGGCGGGAAGGAAGCAGAGGCAGGATGTATAAATCAAGCAACAAATTTTCACTTCCATTCGGCTGCAGCCAAGTCTGGTTAATGGCAAAGAATTCCTCGTGGCCCTTGTCTAAGTCACCATCAATCACCGCTCCAACGAAGCAGCTGGAGCCTGTTGCTGGAACCAGCCCCGCTGGCTCTGCTCCACAGGGAGCCCAACCATCTGTGCCCAGCACAGCCCAGCACTGCTGCCTGCTGCCACAGCCGCCTGCTCGGCAGGGCCGGGGCAGTGCTGAGCCCTGCAGGCGCGGCAGGGGGCAGGGAACGGGCATTCGTGGCGCTGGGATGAGAAATCGGGAGGGATCGGGTTTGCCACCCGCCCAGACATGGGGTAGATAATTCCAGGACTCTGCGTTCCCTTCCCTCCAGTGGAAGCAGACAGGATTTTGACAGAAGATCTCCCCTCCTTTGTTTCTGTCCCTCCTGAGAGCTGAATCGGGGTGTATTCACACACATCCTCAGCTGCTTTTCACTGTCTGCTGCAATGGAAACCTATAGACCCACTGGCCTGGCTCTCTCTAAACTGTGATGTTTGTCTTTTTACATGTGTGAAAAGTGCTTCAAGATGCTGAAAACTGACAAGGCCACAGCTTGACTCGCACTTCCCAACATGTGAAAGCACACGGCAGAACAATCATACACTTTTTTTTCCTCTTTAATAGGGAAAGAAGACTTCCATCCACTGGGAATCAGGTATTGAAGAACCTCCTCACTTCCTTCTTACAAATAATATTCTCAATGTATGTTTGACTTGATTGGCCAATCTAAAATTACTCCATTTGGACTAAAAAGCTTGTCGTGAGTCTAAATGTAAAACCAGGTAAGTGTTGCCTGTCGCTTTCAATTTTAAAATATTTGTTTTAAAGATAAGTTTATTATAAAAGTGAATTTGAAGCTATCACTGGTGCCATGGAAAAGAGAACAACCCAGTTCCAGACTTCAATCGAGAGTGGAAGGTTTCATGTTCTAGATTCACACCAAAGAGACCAAAAGGATCTTAAATCTTACTACAAAGTACAGAATAGAGGAAAAGCAAGCAAAATCCTAAATACCTGGAAAGATCACTCTGGTGAAGCAGGTTTGAGGAACTGCCCATTCACGAATGTATGGAGGAACCTTTTTAACAAAAACGCTCACAGGACTGGCAACATCTCTGCTGGTGCTACTGATCTCCAGCAACAGCTCAGCTGAAACATCTCTGCAAACCTTCAGGAATATCTTCCAAGTGATCCAGTAAAGCAGAAAAATTCCTGCTGGATTAGAAGTTCACTGACAGCTTCAGTGGCACTACAATTCCTACCAATATTTCATCTTTAACTCTCCCATTGTAGTATGAGCATAACCTCAGTCTGTGGTTATTGAAAATAATTAAGCATATGAATTTTTGCTTCAGAGTCTTTAAACAGAATGCTCCTGGTTAGCAGTTTGAGCACAGCTTTGGATGGCTGCACACTATCCAGCCTTCTGCTCCAAATGATTCCAGGGTTTTCTAATTCTGAGCAAATCACTGCTTTTCCTTCTGCCTTAATTGCTCAACAGTAAAATTTGTGCTATGTACATGAATGGTCTATGAGATCCCAGGCACAAAATCTTCTAGGAAATTTGGTGTCATTCCTTTATGATTTTAACTGCCCTGGGGAACTTTAGCCCAAATGACAAGAAGCTCTGAAAGGAGCAGTGTAACTGTGTAAGGACCTGGTTAACTCTTCACTGTGTAGTGCACAGCCACTGCTGCCAGGCATAAACATCTCTGCCATATCATGGTAAATATGTTCATGAATCTCCCAGAGATTTGGGCTTCAGTCTGTAAATCCCTGCTCCCTCCAGCACAGAGAGCCATGAGGTGAAATTGCCTGTTATAGTCACAGGCACTGTTCTGTTTCTTTGGCATTTACCATCTTTGGTTAAACGAGGCCAGGATAATAAAAATGTCACTTCTGTACAAAGCTGCTTTCCTTTAGGACAGGCTATTGCATGAGGAGCTGTGAGTCAGTGCATTATCAGCCTTGCAGAGAGGTTTTTATCAGCCCTGCAGATGTTCAGCCCTGCCCAGATGACACATTCGGGGCAGGCGGTGACATTTAGGGGCTGGGATTTGCTGCACAAGAGTCAGGCTGGGGTTAGGTGAGAATATCCAGGAGGCAGTGTTTGTCAGAGCAGCTCCCAACCCCTCCTGACAGAGCTGATGTGCTCCTGGCAGGTCCAGAATTTTGCCAGAGTCATCAAGGAAGGCAAAACTATAAAATACCTGAAGAAACTTCTTTCCCTGCTGACCAGGGGGCTTTTTCCGTTCAAACAATTGCCAATCTGGCTGCAGTAAACACACAAATTTCCATGGGGATGGGATTTGATGCTGGACAGGACTAAACTGGAGGGCAGGTGGAGTGTAAAAGTGTGAATTTGTCATCAAGTTTGTGTAAAAGCAGACTTCTTGTTTCTTTTAAATCCGGTGCCTGTGTTTTCTCACATTAGGAGAATAATTGAGCAACTGTTCTTTAGCAAACCTCCCACACCTTCCCAGATATTTTTTTTTTTTCACTTAACCCTGTCTTCTTTTATTTCCAGAAAATGAGTCCTGTACTTCACAACAAGCAACCAACAATACTGAACAGAGATTACTGAAAAACCTGACCTGGTTCTTCTGCTGCCTGTTGGCCCACACCACATAAACCAGGTTACTATGCCCAGGTTCCTCTGGGCCACATAATTCTGCTTTAGGTTACAGTGCTGCAAGGGAATGAAATTCTTAATTGTCAGACAGGAGCAACATAGGGAAGTAGGTGCAGGAATAAAGGAAATTAAAGAAGCAGCACCCAAGGAGAATAAAAGTATGGCTGCTGAACACTGAGTGCTTATGTTAAGACGGAGGAGGGAGAAATCTTAGAAGATGGCCTTTGACAATATGAAGAAAAATGATTTGAGATAGGCTCTGACTGAGGTGGGGCTTTGATTTCCCTGAGGAAGGCATCCTTCCTTCATCCTTTTATTCACTGCCTGCATGTGAGTGGGACTGAACCGTCAACTCCACCAGACTGCCTTTCCACCTGTGCATGCAAGGTGAGGAAAGGCAGGTGGATTTGGGGTAAACCATGGGATATTCCATCCTTCTGACTTTATATAGATAGAGGTTTGTGATTTTGGTGGCTGCCTCTTTGGGAAGTGCTTGGGGATCCACAGGTGGAGGGAAAGCTGGAGAAGAGTTGTGCTCTTGAAAGCCAGGGGAAAAGATTCAAAGACACTGTGCAGGAAGGGAGACCCATGGCACTTCACAAACAAACATAGTTCAAAAGCTCCCTGGTCCCAGTAATTTCCTCTCCAAGTGTCACCTCACTCAGCACTGAGGTGGGAAGGTGCCCCTCACCTTCTCTATGAATTTTTGCTAAGTCTCAGCACCACTTTCCTGACACTGAGGATATGACAACAGATTCCTCTGGGGTTGGAGAAAACCTCACCCTGCCACCAGGTCACAAAGGTGACTGGCTGCTGGTTCACCAGAAGGGCCAGGTGCTTGTCACAGAGCTGGGCTGTGACAGCTCCTGTGTGGCCAGAGTGCCCCTGGCTCAGAATACCCCAACAGAAGGTATTCAGGCTTTCCAAAGAAAATTTCTCTGCCCAGGGAGCCAATCTGATGCCAATGAAGGGTTTGTGGACATTTGCACTTTCCTTTTACCTGTGAATTAACTCCCAATCCATCCTTCTTCTCTGATGTCCCGGAGCCCTTCCATTGTCAGTTCTGAGGGAGGAACATGATTTTCGCACTCCCAGAGTATGCACGTGTTTCACAGCACTCAACACAGATATCACGTGCTGTAAAATTTTATTTATGTATTTTCCGAGATGCCTCGACCAAGGAAGGGCTCTCTTTGCCACATTTCAGGATGGACGAGTGACTCACAAAGACACTTAGTTCTTCTACACTCAATTGTGAGTCTGTGGCAGGGCAGGAATTAAATTTAGCCGTTCCAAAATCCTAAATGAGCACCTGGAATCACTGCAGAACTCTGTCCTCCTTCCCCCACTCCAGCAGCAGGGAATGCAGTCTCTGTCTACTTCAGGTGTGTCTGAAGATCACTCTGCAAAGCCTCCACAGCCTGATCCATCAGATGAATAACCCAGAAAGATTATTTCCAAAGCCAACCAAGGCGGTTTCTGTTCTCTCAAATAGCTACAGGTTTCAAATACATTTTTCCCTCAGCTATGGATTGAAGTATAAAACCCCTACATATGACACAAGTTCACAGCTGCATTAAATATAATTACTCCAGTCCAATACAGAAAAGAGTGGAGAAACAAAACTGTGATGAGGAGAGAGACTGGGTGGGGATTTTTTTTACAGGAAAAAAAGATGAAATCTAGAAAATGGTTTTTGAGGCATCATTCAGGTTTTGCTAGAGCACAAGGACTGGAGAATATAGAGTTTCCATAAGATTGGGAATATCTCCTACAGCACAGTTCCACTGCCCAGGAAGGATGGGAGGATTTAATCCATGTAACTCTCAGGCAATTCTCTTGTACTTCATTGCATTAAAGACCTTGAGCGTGACCAGTCCCTGTGCAAAGGATGCAACCACAATATTGTGCTCTTAGGTGTTTTCCATGAGTTGGAACAGTCAAATGATATTTTCTCTACCAACAACAAATAAAACCTGGAAATAAATCAATTTGATCCTTCCACCTCCAAGGAAGTGACTGTGCCTGAGGCACTCTGCAGCCTCTCTGTCCCTGGCCTCTCACCCCAACTCTATTTTAGGGACACCTTATGGTGTCTTTAAAAATCTGACCATTGTCTTTCAAGCAACACAACTCAACAAAGACAGGGACATCTTTGCCCTGATCAGACACTTTCTCCTACTCCTAGCTGTTTACTCTGAACAGCAAACGCTGAATGATGGGAAAGCAGAATCTCAGTTCTAGGAGAAAATCCTGCCCCAGGAGCAGCAATGTTCCCATTTTCCATTGTTTAGGAATTCACCATCACAGCAACAGAGAATCACTCTGTAATCTGGAGCTGTTTTTAAAAAATACAATAAAACTGTTGAACCACTTCACACTTCTGCAGTACCTTGCACCCAAAGAGTTCACAGATGGATTTTCCAAACACAGACTCTTTTTGCCCCAAGGTCTTCAGCAGTGCTTCAGCCCAATGCAGAAAGGAGTCAGGAGTCACAGAGGGACAACCCAACCTCCATACCAAGTTGTTGGGCAAGGGCCAGTGCTTACCCCAAGTGTCCAAGTGCCTCTCCTGACCTCGAACCAAACAGAAAGTGTGTGACTTAAATAGTGGAGTCTGGAGATTTGCCTTGGAATATTACTCCAAAGCTCTGTTTGCCTGCTTTTTCCTTTTTTTTTTTTAATTTTTTTTTTTTCCAAACAATTGGGCTGGAACTTTCCAGAGATGGAAACTGTTCTGCCATGGGAATCAAAATGATCCTGATCCTTTATCTTCAACTGGGTGGGAATAGAGAGCCAAAGAACTGAACCCCAGATGTGAAATAACCACCACAGCACAAACACTGCCCCACACATTCCCCACCTTCCTGGGGAGATCCTGGTTGCTTGGACTGGTCAGAGAACCAGTGAGAGAAGCCAGTTTGCTTTCCCCCCCCCAAGCCCCTCGTCTATTTCAAAGTAAAAGGGTGCACGAGGAAGGAGCTGCTTGATGAAAATCTCCAAAAGCCAGAGGTAAGTTTTCTGGGACAGGGTCAGTTTCTGCCTATTCTCAGCTGGTTCCTGTAACTCCCTGTCCAAACCCAAGGGAGATGCTGTGTAAAAGTTAACCTGGTGCTCCCAACTACCATGTGCACAACTGGTACAAACAGAACTCCAGGCGCCTTTCTGAGTGATGCAACAGGACATTGGTAAAAAAGTCAGTCATGCTTTTACCTCCCAGAGGCATAACCCCTGAGGGATTCTCAGTGCACTGCATTCCCTGTCCCCTCTAAGGGATGAATATGCCATTTCCTCATCTGGAGACTGCACTGCCAGGGCTCTGTAACTCCACACTGACTGGCAAGTATCCTAATTATGAAAGAATGTAATCTTGGACTCAGATAAGGATTATGGAGTCGCTCCACTCAATTCAGGCCGCTCACTGATCAGTCTCCTGGTGCCCTTTGCATTCCGATGATCTCCACTAATCCTGCATCTGAGCAGTTCCTATTTTTTAATGTCTTCCTGCATCACGCCTTTACACCTGACAGTTTATCTGCCCAAGATCAGCATCCAATCCCTGCCTTCCCGAAGAGTTCTGTGGCAGCTGTGAGTTAGGCAGGAGCATGTCCACAGCTCACACCCGGGAAGGTTTGGATACAGGAGCCTGGCATCCAGCTGGCATCCCGCTGGCCCAACAGCTCCGCGTTTGTCCTGCTGGTCTCCTGATCCTTTGCAGTCAGAGAAGATCGGGAGTGACCTGAAATAACAAAGGAATCGGTAACTTACTTGCTACGAGCGGCTCCGCATCAGTGTTGCGCCTGAGCTCCGGGGAGAAGCTGGCCGGGGGCAGGAGCGGGGCTGGGAGAGGCTGCGGGAGCAGCGGCCGGTCCATGCCATCACCAGGGAGCCGGGATCGTCCTCGGAGCCCCGGGCCGCCTCCTGCCTCCTTCCCGCTGCCTGCTCGCGGCAAGCATCGATGTGGCACTGAGGATGCCCACGCCCCTGCCCCTGATCTCCCTGCTCCGCTCCAAGCCCTCACCCTCCGCCACTGCGGTGCCACTTTTGCCCCTCCTTCGCCCGCCTTTCCCTGCTCCTGCCCTCTCCCGTTCCAAGTGATCCGTGGTGGTCCCGAGCTTTTGAAGGGCTGGGGCAGAGGGAGGGCGCAGAGACTGCGTGTGACGGCGCCTTATCTGTTCTCAATGAGCGCAGGGGCGGGGGGCGAGGGAGGGGTTTGGGCGCTGCCGGGAGGGGAGGGAGGGTGGCCAGGGAAGAGGCGAATCCCTGCCTGGGGAGCCCGGGATCGTAGCAGCTCTGAGCTCGGGAAAGACCTCCGAGCTCACCGGGGCTGCCGGGTGGCTCCCCCAGCGCCGAGCGCTCCCTGCTCCTCCCGGGATCGCCTTTCCCGGAGTGCGGGCTGGGCTGGCATCCTTCAGGGCTGAGGGCTGTCAAAATCACACAAACAGAAAGCAGTTCCTAAAATCCAGGAGGAGGGGAGAGCGCGGAAGGAGCTCATTTCACACGTGTGAAAATCGTCACCGGCACCGTGGAAACACCTCCGGGCTGAACCAGGGGCTGTGGGGAAAGTGGGGACAAGGGGGAGAGCATGGTTCCCCTGGCACGGTTCCCTTGTCTGTCGCCATCAGACTCTGCCATGGTGTTTGCTGATGGAGTTGCGGGGTTTGCCTGGGATCCAGCTGGTCCCCGGGAGTGCTTTCAAAGCGCTTCAGTGCTTTGCTGTATTTTTTTTGTCTTCCTCTTTTTTCTTCTTTTATTTTATTATTTTTTTTCCTGTGTCACTGATAATACCACACTGTCTCCCCAGCTTAGTGAAATATTTCCTTTTCTGAAAAGCAAATGTCAGGCCAGCTGCATATCTCAGGCAGATCTGCCTGGTGACTGCAGGTTACCCCCAGGCTTTGTTGCCCTGTTCCCACAGTCCTGTCCCCCTGTCCTCCCTAATTCCCTGTTTCAGGAGCACACACATTACAGCCCATCAGAAAAGCTTTCACAGAAGATTTGTCTGGTCAGGAAAAGAGAATTTACCCAAACCAAAGCACTGGAATGCAGTGCTTTTTTGTTCTGTTTTGAATGTTTTGTTCTGTTTTGAATGATTTTCAATTTTTTCTTTTATAAAAGTTACACTATCACTAATGAAATACATCACCATTGGAATGGTATTTTTATTTTCCTGTATAGACATTTTAAAATTTATTATTTGCATTTTTTTTTTGACAAGGAATAAAGGGAACTAATGGAACTTCAGGTAGCTCAGAAAACTTGATTCTTAACCAGCTTAAACCTAGGCTACATAACACCCTATTATGGAGACTAGACTGGGAAAATCAAAAACAGACATGCTGAAGAAAGGGAAATAACCACAGGTTTGAATATTATTAATAGACATATTGCCCAGGGACTGGGAGAAGAAAGCGCATTTCTATACACACACTCCTTTTATCAGTGCTCTGGTTCTCTGCTCTGGATGTCAGATCTATCTAGATGGAACAGGAATCTGGAGCTAGACCAAGAATTTCAGCCATCAAAAATCAGTTTTGCAGATGTAATTTTGCTTTTCCACGTGCTGGTTCACATTTACCACTCCAGCACAGCCTGGGCAGCTCAGCCCAGCCAGCCCCGCTCCTGTTTCCCCAGCAGCAGCTCAGGGTGGCCCAGCAAGGCTGCAACAGCTCAGGACTATCCAATCAGCAGCAAAACCACCTGCAATGAAAACAAAGGCCATGGTAATGAACTGCTGATCAAATCCTGTGAAATTCCATCTTCTGCCTACTCAAAAGTGCCAGGAATGTCTTTTCAGCAGAATTACTTTTACCTTTTAGGGGTATGTCTCTGATAACTTTATAAAAGTGCTGTTTGGGGGGTACAGTCACAGTTTGGGTATTTTTAATGAGCATTCAAACTTACTCAAAAAGCACTAAAGAGCAAATTCATCCAGTGGGAGAGTCACCCCCCCTAAATTACAGCCTTGGCTTTCAGAGCAGGTCCCTGGATGCTGCTTCCCCAGCACTAAGGACAGTGCCACCTTCAGAATGGCATCAGCCCTGCTTTCTCCTTCATCTCATCTCTGTTAATAAGATTTGGAACGAATTTTTGTGCTAGGAAAAGTGGAAGGAATCTTTGCGCTGCCCAGCCAGCAGCTCTGGAGGAGGGGAGTCTCTGCAAGGCTGGTGTGTCATGGCCAAGGCTGGTGGAGCCTCGTTCCACATCCCACAGGCGTGTCCCGTGTGTCCGCACTGGGAGTGCGTGGATGGGGTCCTGGGAAGCAGGGTGGGCTCAGGAGGGGTCCCCACTGTGGTGGGTGGGTGCTTGCCCAGCCCCGCACGGCTCCCACGGCAGTGGAGCACGAGTGGCTCCGTGCCTCGTGCATTCACTGATGCCTTTCCCGGCTTGGGCAGATTCCCGGGACTCCAGACACTGGAATTCTGATTTCCCGACAGTGGAATTCTGACAGGCACTGCCATCTGCCGGCACCGCGGCCATCCCTCCAAACCAGCCCCAAAAACACGACACAAGCGGGGTTACACCAGGGGTGAAACCTGGCTTTGGATTTTCACAGCCTTCCCAGCCCCTGAGGCTGCAGCAATCGCAGTTTCCCCAGCATTCTACATGCATTTTTCATCTGGGAAAAGAGGCTTCTCCCCTAAGGACGTTCATTCATTAGCAGGTGATGATTTGGACTTTTGCTTACCTTGTGGGATTACACAGCACTTTGCCCACCCCTCTGCCCAGCCATCAGCTCACAGAAAAGCAGAATTCCTGACCCCAGATGCACCCAACACATACTGGAAGTGCCTTTGTGTGCCTGTCATCGGGGCTGATGCACCAGCCTCTCACCAAGCACAGCCAAGGCCACACCAAGCAGGGCTCTTGTGAGCTGCTACTTCAATCAGCACTAAAGGCCTTTTGGGAGCATTTCTTTAATCACCAGGCAGGAAGCATCTTTCCCCTGGTCCATGTGAGTCCCTGCTTTTGTTTCCTTATCCCTACGCTGCAAACTCTGCTTTGTTTCACGTATCATTTCATGACATCTCCCAATTTGTACTGATTAAAGACCAGACAGACACTAGGGCAGTTTTTCAGCTGCAAACCAACTCCAGTGACATCACTGTGCCCCGCTTAGATGGTGAAAAAGGTGTCAATGGCCTCACAGGTTTGAAATATGTTCCAGACCTGCAGGGATCAGTGCTCTGCAGAAGGGCTGATTTAACACCAAATGGCAGCACAGTTTGGATGATTTTGGGCTGGGATGGAAACATGGAAATGCAGAGGAATTGATTTTCTGTTCAGGATGGGATTCACCTCGGGCAGTGGCATTCAAGATGCACTGGTCTGAGTCTAAACAGCCCCACTCCTTCCTTTCCAGCTGATGCAGAGAGACAGGTAGGAGCAGGAGGCAGCCAAATTAAACCTTGTGCTGGAATGGGATGAATGATCCAATTCAAGGAGCACAGAGGTACAGATTTCACATTAGTGCAACATCTTGATTTTCCTGGGGGTGCTCATAAGCTCTAACAGCTGTACTGTTCAAAGGACATCCAGAGCTGTTTACAGGGGGATTTATTGCAACTGTGGAATGCTCAGCTCCTGGAACTGCAAGCAGAACAACAAGTTGTGGAAGAACAAGCTCTAGTCTCATTTTGGTATAACTAAATTGCTCTCTGAGGATCTTACCTATATCAAAAGCTTGCCTAAAATGGAGAATTTGGATTTTTGCAGGTTCCTGTAGAACAGCAGGTCAGCCCATTCTTGATCTGTCAGGGACGCAGCAGTGAAACCTGCATTTCCCTGCGGTTCCATGGGATATAAGTGAGCCCAGACTGGCCCTGATGCTCATCACCCAAAGGGACAGTGAGCCCTGGTGACAGGGGGTACCTGCTCTGCAGTCAGGGCAGGCTTTGGCTTTAGGAGGAGAGGGAGCAGTGGTGCCTCCAGGGAGCATTTTAATTTGTTGTGCATTTTGATCTCTGGAATGAGAGATGTCTCTTCCTGTTTATCAGCCATGAACCGACCACTCCACTAGAAGAAAGCAGAGTTGTAAGAGCCAGTGCAGGAAACAGCTCCTAGGATTGCTCATCCACCTCCAGCCGTCCCTGGTACCCCCCTGAACGGGAGCTGAGGCTCTGAGAATCCTGACGTGACAGTCACCCACTCTGTCTCGACTTCCTTTTGTGTTTGGGGCTTATCCAGCCCCCGAAATCAAAACGAAATTTGGCAAGCAGGCGCAGAGGCAGGCGAGGGGAAATTTCCTCAGTAAACTCCCCCGCTCGGCGAGGCGCTGTGGAGGAGTCAGGCTGGATGTGCTTTGATGTGATAATGAGGATCCCAGCCCAACCCGGGAAGCGATGCGCTCCTCTGCCAGCTGCACTGGGCCGCTGATTCCCCCATCCCGAGCCGTTGAATCTTTTAACTTCGGGATTGCCCGCGAGTGGGTTAGTCCTGTTCTGAGTGAGCTGCTGCGGTAATTAACACTAATTAAGCTCTTGTTTTGCAGGTGCGGCCGCAGCACCTAAGGCTGAAGGGCGCTCAGAGACTGAACTTCCACAGTAGCTGCAGGGCGAGAAATCCCTGGGAGGGGCACAGTGTGGACTCGGACACGTGTGATATCTCCTCTGTGACACCTCCCCCGTGAATAAAGCACCGCTCAAGAGCTGGGATTCTCCCTGCCAGCGGCTCAGGAACTACAGAATACACCAGCCAGAGCACACTCTGATGATGGCAAGTTCAGGAAGACAATTTCCTTGTTAGGCTGTCAGAATTCAAAAAGGTTTCTGACAAAATCAAACGCCTCGGTTCTTTCAGGTGGCAATCCTGTTACATTAACTCCCTCCCAAAACAGGCATCCTTCCCTTCCCAGAGTGGGATGGGATGGGTGGATGCAGGGTGTAACCAGGAAGATGCAGAGTTCTCAAATCAGCCGCTAATTAACCCCTTCATTGAAAACTGATCTCCCCTCCAGCTTGCCGCTTTCCCAGCACTGCCAGGAGAGAGACAAGAGGTAGAGCTAACAATTCCTTCCTTTGCCTATGAGGAATCTTCCAGGGGATTTAATTGGTTCTGAGAGATTCCACAAATGTCTCTGCATGAGAGTGTCATACACTGAATGTTGCCTTTGGGCCCTGGAAGCAGCTCAGCCAAAGCTCTATGTGCTCCCTTCCAGGCCTGGATTGCGTCCCCCTGTGAACCAAGGATCCCCTGGGCATGGATCAGGGCACAGTCACCAGCCTCTTCCAGCACATCCTGTGGTCACTGAGAAGAAAGCACAATCCATAGAGCAAAAGCAGCAGTGAGAGGCCCTGCAGCACCAATTTGTGCAAATGACATTTTTTGATATTCTTTTCAATCTGTTCTCAGGAACTAAAAGCAGATTGGCCCTTGCAGCTGGTCTCAGCCCCTGCTTGGTCCCAGTTCAGCCTTGCCCTGGGATCCTTTAGGTGGGAGAAGGGTGGTGGGATGGTCCACATAAGAACCAAAATGTGAATTCCTGCTGCCACAACAGGAGCATGGAGTGGCTGCTGGCCACACCTGGCACAGCATTCCTGTCTGCACTCTTTCCCCTGCATGGGCTGGAAATGCTCTACAGGGGAATTTTCTGCTTCATCACCATTCCAGCCCTTGGGCTGAGCACTGGATCTCTTCTGCAATCAAATTTTATTCTTTTACACATAATAGACCTTTGAGCCAATTTCTGAGATGCATCCACACATTCAAAGGGAGTCTTACAGTGTGAGACCAATAATTCCATTTGTCCTCAAAGTGTCTGTGCCCAGTGAGGAATCTACATGCACTGCTTGAATTCAAAACCCATCACTGTAACCACCACTGTTCATTAGAAAATCCCAGAAACAGTTATGCAACTTGGATTTCCACGTAGTTTACTAAAATTAACAAAATTTTTAGCATTTTTTTCAGTCATTTGCGAGCCCAAGAGAACCGTTCTAGAATTTTATTTGCAGACCTTGCAGCAGCATTCAGTATTTATAAGGAATTCCCTGTCTTGGTAGCAACGACTGACAGTTACGAAAAATAAGTACATTATAAAATGCATTAATATTTTAAGTCTGCCAGGGACTGCTGGAAGAAGATATTACCAGCTTTTGCCTGACTGGCTGATATTTAGTTCACACTAAAAAGTAACTAAAGTAACTGACAAAAGGAGACATATCTAGGAGGGAAAAGAGAGAGTGTTTAAGAAACTGCAAGAGCTACACTGAAAGATTTGTCTATCTTTACACAATAAATCAGCAGCAGAATGAGGAAAAAAACCATTTTTTTCCTGTTTTTGTTCTAGCCACTCATTCAGTGCTGTTATGCACTCAGATATTGCTTTTGGGTTCTGAATAAAACCCTTCCTGATCCTCCAAATAAAATGTTGAGGTTGTTCTGAATCCAGGTTTCCCCACAAAAATACCAATAACTCATGTTTAATGATGCAGCTGAGAGAAAAGATAAATTTTGATCTGACTGTAATAAAGTGCTTTTTCCTGAACCCTCCTGCATGCTGGATGCAGGCAGTGCTGGCCATGAGCCAGGGCTGTTTACAGTGCCAGCGTGGCTGTCCCACACTCTTGAGCATCTGCACATTTTGTTCCTGGCATATTTGTGTCTGTGGAGCCAGTTGACCTTGAAGCTCTCATCAGAGGGAGAAAAAAAATCAGCAGCCAGGAGCTACCACCCTCCATATATTCCAGTTATTATCAGAATATTTTTCCTCTGTTCAGTTTGCACAGAAATGACATTCAATAACACTGAAAATGTTCCTTCTGTCCTGAGAGAGGCATGTTCAGAGTGAAACCAGGGGAAATTAAAGACCTCTCCAGCAATCCCCCAGCACAGGTTCATAAATATAAAACTGCAGCACAGAGGACAAAATGTGCCAAAGCTCTGGGTTGCCCCTGCTCCTGCCTCCCTGCACGGGCTGGGAGGCTCCGTGTCCCTCATTACTCCCTCAGGGCAGAGAGGATGGAGCCTTTGCTGTGGGACTCAGGTACCTTAGAGCCTCTGGCTGTGACAGCAGGGCCTGGCAGCCCTCGGCACACGCACCCTCCTGTCCTCCAGCCTGGGCTGGAGGGGGAACACCCTTTGGAGCACACTCGTGTGCCCGAGAGAAGGGTGCTGCACGGTGGGATCTGAACTGCCTGGAAAAAGGAGGGATGCAGGTACTGTTGTTCAGGCCTGCCAGACCCTGCCCCTCTCCAGGCTGGACAGCTGACTGCTCCTCCTGGCACTCCAGCTGCACTATGGCTTTTCATAGAACCACGGAATATCCCGAGCTGGAAGGGACCACCAGGATCAACAAAATCCCACTCCTGCCACTGCACAGACACCCCCACAATCCCACCCTGTGCATCCCTGGAGCAGTGTCCAAAAGCTCCTGGAGCTCTGGCAGCCTCGGGGCTGTGCCCATTCCCTGGGGAGCCTGGCAATGCCCTACCACTTGTGGGGCACCCTTAACTGGCAGAGTTTCCTTAAAGTGTTCCAAATCCTCCCAAGGAATGAACAGAGTTTTGCTGTGACCTGTGTGAAACCTGATGCAGGTCAGAGCCAAGGAGCTTTCAGGGAGTTCTGAGAATGAGATTCTCTGCTGGGAGGCAAACTGGATCCTCTGCAACCTCCACTCCTCTCTGCAATTATGCAGGATTCAATTACACTGGAGAGCTCCCTCCCAATGCTGTCGCTGAGCAGCAATACCTCTCTAAAATTGCAGCAAAACTGTTGGATTCACCCCACAGTCCCTCAGTGGAACTTTCTTTTCTGCCTGGATCTGCCTGGGCCTTCTTCCTCTGCCACTCCACAGGGGCTGTGCAAATTTTACTGCTGTTTAGTGCTAAAATTGGACGAGAAAAGATGTTTCACCCAGATGGCTGAAATTTACTTTACTTTCTGGTAAGTCATGAATTTCATCCTCTGTTTGATGTATCTGAGCCCAAGATGAAGGAGATCAGTGTAATCTCAGTTTTATAAAACCTTCTCAGCGTGGAACACAACCACAGCCATAACTCAGCCAACTCCAGGGTCCCTCTGCTCCATGCAGGAACAGACATGAGGAATTATTGACTGGATTTCCCAGGACGTACCAGTGTAAATGAGGCATAACACCAGAATTGTAGACATGTCAAAAAGCATAAAAATAAGCTTTCCCAGGAAATATGATGCCATATGGACATGGTCTTTGTTCTGGTGAGGCTCCTCGCAGTTCCCCAGGCGTTTCCATGTCAGAACGTTTCTGAGCAAGAGCACTGGGTTATGTCAGCTCAGCACGGAAATTGCCTTGGGCTGTGGTGTTTCCACACTGACAAAGCACTGGAACTTGTGGATTCTGCACTGTCCCATTCATGGAGAATTGATTTGTTTGTGCTGACAGCCTGCACACACCTTGTCACCCAGCAAAGTCCCTGAGTTGCCAGAAAGGTTTTGATGGTTCCTTTGGGTGATTTATCCAAGACTTATGCAGCCAAGGCCAAGACTCTGAGCCAAGGCCAAGAAAATTCCCTGCTGTGCCTGGACCAGATGCTGCTCTCATCTGAGCTATGTTAAATCTGAGATAAAACTGCTAAAGCCAGCAGACAGGGAGTGCTACCACCACCCCTGTTTCGGCTCCCACGTGTGGTCACTCGATCCCCAAAACACCAGTAGGGCAACCGCATCTGCATGGAAAGTTCAGCCTCTCTGATTCCACCATATACTGTGCAAAAGGGTTTTGACAAAAGATTGAGTGGTTTTTTTTTTTAATTGATGACACTAGCCCTATTTTGAGGAGCAAGATGGATCTTTGTAGGGCTCAGGCAGGTATGGCATGAAAATGCTAAAACATTTGCTGCCCAAAGCTTCACCTTCACTCTGCTCACCTCCACCTTTATTTCATGTTTTCCAGAGGTTTTCCCATCACAACCAGCCAGTTGTTGCCTCCAGCAGTCCCTGCACAGCCCAGCAGAGGGGAGTGGGCCACTACACTGGTTTTTCCTCTCCTGTCCAGTCTCGGGCTAAAGCCACGCTTCTCTAGGACATTATTTAACCACACACCCTATTTGCAAAGAAAGATTAAACTTTTTGGGTTTTTTTTTTGTTTGGTTTTTTTTTTGTTTTTTTTTTTCTGTTAAGGATCATTTTTCTAGTGGAAGGTGCTCCTGTCCATGGCAGGGGTTGCAGGGGTTGGAACCAGATGATCTTTAAGGTCCCTTCCAACCCAAACCATTCCATGATTCTAAGCATGAAGCAGAAGCTTTACTGAAATAAGGTCTTTGTCCCTAGTTTGATGGCAAAGACACACTTATTTTAAGTTCTTTACCCATACATGAGGCCTAGATAAGAGTTCACAGTTTTAGAAAGTAAGTACTGTGCAGGACAAACACATTTTGGCGCATCTCCAGAAAAGGTTGTGCAGCATCAAGTTTCATCTCAGTGTGAGTGATGGAGATCTCCCAAAAACCTTGGTACAGGAGCTGGAGGTGCTTGCCTGGGCTTAAATCAAGTTTCTCTTCAGAAAGAGTCTCTGTGGAATAAAAGTTTTGCAAAGGGGAAACTTTGGCAAAAAGAGACCTCAGGGTGTGGACACATTGTAAGAGGAAGGGCAGAAAAGCGTCTCATCGACCCGGCCTGGTAGGCTTTTATCAGGTTGAGAGAGATAAGGAGCCAACCTGACTCAGGGTTGGCTGAATTCCTGCTTCCTATTCCAGCAGGAAGGCAGAGGCTCTGGAGCCAGCTGCTTCCTGGGGAAAGCTGTGTGGCACCCAGAGCAACTTGGCCTAAACTGAACTAGGAAGAGCCACTCTGTCACTGCCCCCATGGTTTCTACAGCCTTCTTTTCCAGCCCCCTGCCAGTGCTGATGGAGCAGGGTGAGCTGATACCTGAGGCTGCTGCCACCTTGGATTGCAGCAGCTCCCTGCCTGTTGCCAGTGGCCTCTGGGGTGATGGTCAGGATGAGCTCACTCATCTGGAAGTCAGCCATCCTTTATTCCTCAGGTGCTGATCTTCCAAAATGAGGCCTGGTTTTTTGCACGATTTTCTGGGAAGTGTGCTCCTGCAAAGGGAGCACTGAGGCATCTGCACGCCTCAGCTAAAGGAAAAAAACCTGCTGGATGCTCCATGCTTTTTTCTTCTGATAACAGCAACCACGCACTAAAGGAATGGCAACATTTCTGGGAGCAGTGCGGGACTGCCAGCCCATTCTGCTGCCCTGAGGAACAAGGACAAAGCTGCCACCCAGATCTGCTGTTCCCAGGGTAAAGGGCTGGGGAGCTCCTGAGGGAAGCAGGAATTCAGGGGCTCCAGTTCCCCTTGGCACTGCCTTCATGGAGCATACACTCCTGCATCTGCTCAGAAGTATGGGCTTAGCTCCTGGACCCAGTTCTTCCTACGGAGGCTTTGCCTAAATATCACAAAACCAGGCTCCACAAGGCCTGCAAACTACCCTCAGACACCAACTGAAGATCACCCTTTTCCCAGAGAAAGAGCAGAACAAAGAGCATAATACATGTGAAGAATGTGCTGAATTCCTCACTACCCTGTTGTGTGTCTTTGCATCCTCTGGAACCTTACTCTTCGTCTTGGGACATGACTAAATAAACAATCATTCCACACAACTTGCTCACTTCCTCACTCTGCCTATCAGCATGGGCTCCATCCCTGCCATTATCTGCAGAGGGAATTCAGCAGGGCTGTAATTTCTTCACACAATGTGCTCTCACTTTCTTCATGGCTCTCAGGAGAGATCAGTGCCTGACTTCAGTGGGTCAGGATATCAAAGCAGGCTTTCTGCCTTGCTTTGCCTGTCTCTACCTTGGTTATCCTCTGTGAAAAATAGAATGGCGACTGCTTCCTGCCTCTTTCTGTCCCTCACCTGCATTCCCAAAGAGAGGGTGAGTTTCATTTATTAATGCTGATGGAGCCGTTGGGGACCTGCAGGTAAGGAGATGCAGCATGAAGGACAAAAGAATGTTCTACCTCACAGAAGGATTGTGCTGCACTATTTCTTTTCAAAGCACCTACTGATGTTGTCCAAAGTAAAAGCAGCAATAATAATCACACCCGAGTAAAACCTGAGTCTAACAGTCTGTGAAATGCAGCTGAGGCCTAGCGGGCAGCCTGTTTAGGGAACAGATGGAATGAATTCCTGAAGGTGGAAGGAAGGGAAGGCTAAAATGGTCAATTGGACATTGACTCAAAGAGCGACCTTAGAGACGCATCCCAAAGGGGACAATAACCACCATCAGCAGGTCCTGTTGCAGATGAAACCAGAGGCATGACAATATCTGGCAACTTCTGAGGAGCAGCAAGCTCAACCCCCTGGCTTTTCAAAGGACTTCGGGAACAGCAGTACAAGGAGTGGCCGCTGCTGAGCAGAGTGAGGCAGGGTTGTAGCTACACAGAACTCTTCCTTTCTTCATCTGGGTGGAAAAACTGAGGCACAGACAACAGATTTCCCAGAAGTACATATCTGGTTCTCCAGAACCCATTCTCCAGAACTAGAGGTCATATTCTATTTCCAGCTGAATTTTGCTGGTGATGTTGAACACAGCCCTGGGAAGGCAACTGAAGTAAGCCGAATATACCCTAATCTGCTCATTTCCTGTTCGGATATTCTCCCTCTGGCAGACAGGAGACATTCCCCATGCCTGTCTGTTCCACCCTGCCCCTTATCCAGCTCCCAGGCTGGCTCAGGCAAGCATACTCCAGAGGAGAACCTGTGTGGAGACACTTCTGTGCTTCCAGCAAAGCTGGATCTGACAGCCTGTGGGCTCTCTGGGGCTGGTGTGGGGACAACACCTCACAAATGGCAATTTAGAAACATCTCAGGCCTTTGAGAACAACTCAAACTTCCCTAAATGCCCTTTTTAGAGCTTCCAGAAGAGTGTTTATTTGGAAAACAATGTAAGAGGAAACATGCAGAGGATGAAATGAAGTGTGAGTTCATTTTAAGACTTCAGAGTATTTGATCAATTGCTGCTCAGAAAAACCTTGGTAGGTTGGGTGTACCTGGGACATCTGTGCTCCTTCTCCTACCCAATTAATTAACTTTGTCACTGAGTTGCAGCTACTAATTAACACTTTTATCACCATCATGTACACCAGAAGGGTAAAAACTCCAGTGTCCCACAGAAACCTGATGGTACCAGACAAACCCAGCTGAAAATCTGGAAACAAAACTTCAGTAGGTGTTACCTGCTGACCAGTTCTTCAGTGGCTTCAAACACTTTCCTACTCAGAGGGTTTCAAACTTCTGTTTTTCTAGTTTCAAGCAGAAGAAGAGATTTCAGATACCTCTGATTCAGGTGCCAGTGCCACTGTTCAGAGTACTCGCTCATTTTTTCCACAGATTCCTTTGCTTAGGACTTCAGGGAAAGTGACAAAGACGTAACTGCCAGTGCAGGAACATGGTTCTTTATCAGTACAAGCCTTACCTTTTCTTCTGTGGGCTCAGCTGAACTCTCTGACAGAAGAATTCAGTGACTAGAAAAGGGACCTTACTGTTTGTGCAGGGGGGATTGCACACCCTCCACCTGAGGTGCCATGAGCCCCTGATACCGATCTCTGCTCCAATCCCTGCTCCGATCCCGCTCTCTTCTCCAATGCCACTCACTGCTCCGCTCCCTGCTCCGATCCTGCTCGCAGCTCTGATCCCGCTCAATGAACCTATCTCTGCCCCCATCCCTGCTTCGATCCTGCTCCCAGCTCTGATCCCGCTCAATGAACCTATCTCTGCCCCGATCCCTGCTCCGATCCTGCTCGCAGCTCTGATCCCGCTCAATGAACCTATCTCTGCCCCCATCCCTGCTTCGATCCTGCTCCCAGCTCTGATCCCGCTCCTTTCTCCGATCCTGCTCCCAGCTCTGATCCCTGCTCCGATCCCTACTCGGATCCCTCTCCCTGTTCCTATCTCTGCTATGATTTCTGCTCCGATCCCGCTCCCAGCTGTGATCCCGCTCCCTGCTCCGTTCCTGCTCCGATCCCAGCTCCGTTCCTGCTCCCTGCTCCGGTCCCGCTCCCTGCTATGATCCCGATCCCTGCTCCAATCCTGATCCCTGCTCCAATCCCTGCTCCGATCCGCTCCCGGGTCTGATCCCGCTCTGATCCCTCTCCCTACTCCGATCCCGATCCTTGCTCTGATCCCGCTCCCTGCTTCCATCTTGCTCCCTTCTCTGATCCTGCTCCCTGCTCCATCCCTCACTGACGGATTCGAACTCCAAAGCCAAACAGCCCGTGCTGAACTGCAGCTGAGTCCAGCCAGCATGGAGAGAGGAGCCTTACTGCAGTGCACCCACGCCCTACATTTCCAGGGGAAGTAAGAACTTCTGGCACTCCCTGCTCTGCCGAGCAGCTGAGTTACAAGTAGATACAGGTAAAGAGCTTTGCTCCTTGCAGCAGAAGTTGGGACAATTCCCTCCATCAGCAGAGTTGCGTAAGTCCCACTTTCCCCACGTGGCACTGCCAGCAGAGGTGTTGTCCCCTGGGGCCTTGCCAGGGACCCGGGGGCATTCCAGATCCCATGGTTTTAGGAATTTTTTATGGCAGTTGAGCTGCTCCAGTGCAACAGCTTAAAGATAGTGCTATATTCTCATCATCAGTTTTCTGAAAATCATAGAAAAAATAAGTGTGAGAACATGTCAGAAAGGCAAAAAACAACTTGGTTTGTTCAGCCTGGAGAGGAGGAGGCCGAGGGGAGACCTCAGGGCAGTCTTCAACATCCTCACGAGGGGCAGTGGAGGGATGGGTTTGGACAACATTATCAGGCACAGAGCGGGATTGTTGGGTTGTCCTGTGCAGGGCCAGGAGCTGGACTGGGTGATCCTTGTGGGTCCCTCCTAGCCCAGGATATTCCATGATTCTGTGATTCCATGATAACTCACCAGGGCATCTCTCATGCTGTCAATCCGAGGAGGGATTTCCCCTCTCTGAGCCTATCCTCAGTGCTCTGTAAGGAAAAGAGCAGAGAACACAAGGGCCCTGCTGCTGTTGTTTCTGACCTCCAGGAGTCAAAGCCCTGCTTTTCTGGGTTCCCACATGCATTGCCAGCACTACAAACCAGCATTTAAACAGCCTATGCATTTAAATTTTGTCATTAGACTCAGCAGAGGAGAGCAAGGCTTCACCAACCTGCTGCCTCTGAACGTGCGACACTGAAGTGATTACAAACCCTTTACTTTCATTACTAGCAAGGCTTGAAGATGCTGAGAGGCATGAGGGGTATCATTTACTCCATCTGTAAGACTGTTCTTCCATTGTAGGCACTCAGAGATTTACACTCTCTGCAGGCCTGCCTGCCTGTGTGCTCATTTTATTTAGGGTGGCTGGCAGGCAAACCAAGAGGAGCCAAAACCCTGCTCTCACATTTCCCTGGGCTGTGACAGCACTTATTCCCAGAGAAGGAAGTTTGGGAGTCACTCAGACAGCAGAGGGAGTGCTCAGCCCCCCTGTCACTGCTGCTTTCACTGCTCCACCATGGGCTGGAAATCACTCAGCGCGTGGCTCATCCCCGGAAGGATGGAATCATCTCTCCCGGGACTGTGCTGGAACTCAAATCCCTCCCGTGCTCAGCACACAGTAAATAAGGACTGGGAGGTTGCCAGGATTCCTGCACCAAGGTTAATGAATAAACAACTGCCTGCAGGACTCACTTGCCTCCTATTTTTAACATCTATATCTTTGATTGCATCTTCGAGAGACCTCTCCATAAATAACCATTCCAAGAGATAAAAGCGTTGGATGTTTCCTTTGACAGAACAGAGATTATCAGCACTTAAACAGAAAAACTGCTGGCAGGCAAGCAGGCTCTTTCTTTTTATAGAAAATGTTGCCTTTATCATGGCAAACAGAACGCTGAAAGACAAGAAAATGCAAATATAGCAAGGGATAGTCTGGAAATGGGAGCTCAGTCACGCCTTGTTTTCCCTTAGTGGGACAAGTTCTCATCACACACATTTCCAGGAAAACAATGAAGGAAGCTCAGAAAAGTGGCCAATGTTGGAAATTAGGAGAGCTGTCAGCACACCAAGGTTGCTGCTGAAAATGGGATTTAATTGCTTGGTTATGGATGCAATTTTGGGAATATTACTCGAGGTGAATAAAATAAACAGTTTCACAAACACAACCCCTTGGATTTCCAAGAGTTCCTTGGGTAGTTTGGTATGTCTAACATGAGAAACAAGGAGGATAAATCCTTCTGCACTTTGTGGGAATCCCTGCGATCCAAGGGGGCTCCAAGCACCTTGTAATCATTTGTCACTTGTGAAAATCTAGGTAATTTACTCCCCTCCTCCTGCTCTGCTTTTTCACATGCTAAATATAGAATGTATTTTCTGGCTTCAGACTGAATAAAGTTGTTAATTACACTCTTTCCTAAAAACCTGCAATTGAAATTCACTTGGGGAGCCTCTGAAAGCTGGGGAAGGCTATTCTTTTTTTAATATTCTTTTGACATGTCTTAGAGGAAAAAGGAAGAAAGCCCATTTGCTTTTAATTTCTCAGTTTTGAGGATAATGTTTAACAGAAGTAAATCCCTTTAAGGGCTCAGCTATGCTCTTTGAAGCTAGAGGGAAAAATCCCATTGAGTTTCAGTGCAGGAGAACCAGCCAGATGCTTTGGAAAATTATGTTAAACAATCTGCACTGTGTTAAGTGATGCAAGAAAATTAATTTGTGCCATCATGAACTGCCAATAGGTGAAAATCATGGGAATCCTGAGTGTAGTAGGTAGTGTATAAAAATAACCAGGTTCTCTCAGGGTGTACCTCATCAGTCAGCTCCTGGTAAAACGTCTGGAGCAATTCTATCCTCAGATCCTGTTAAAAGCCCAAAGGTGTTGGCGTAACACACCTGCCTGCCAGGAATGTCAGGAGGTGTAACAGATGGATTGCCATGCTCTGCAGATGAAAAAGGCTGCCTGAGTGTGATCAAATTTGTTATTAATGATGGAGCTATTAAAACCGAGGGGTGTCCAATAACAGAGTTAATTCCTTGTTCCAGAGCTTTTGTCCTTGGAGTGCTTGCGGGGCAAACGCTGTTCCCAGAGGAGCCACAAAGCTCCTGTGGTTCAACTCTGAGCAGACCTGGCTCTGCCCAAGCATTAAAGAACTTTTTTTGAGCATACAAATCCTGTTCCCAAGTTCCTCAAACCTTGGAGGATCTCATCTCCAGCTGTCCTTGGTGGTGGCCAGAGGCACCGGGTGCTTGTTGCTCTATCCCCAAGGGAACAGCATCTTCCAGGCTGGGGGTTGTTGAGGGAAGAACTCATTTATTTACAGCAGGGCCTCCAAAATTCAGGGATACAACCTGCCCCGGCCATCCTCTGCTGATGGAGAGGGATGGGCACCTATACAAAGCAGTGCAGCCTTGGACACTGGTCTGAGAGGGAGGAGATGTCTCCTGAACACAAGGGGAGCCAGAATAGCTTTATCAGACACCTCTGTGTGTTTCAGTGTGTCTGGTGAGTTGGATGATCCCAGGCCTTGGTCACTTGGTTCCTCAGGATGCAGAGGATTGAGAACTACAAAAGACAAACATTTCTTTAAGCTCCAAGGTGCAGAGAAAGACACAGCAGCTTCAGGGAGGTCACTCCTGCAGCCCACAGCAGTGGGGTCACTCTGCAGCCCAGCGAGTTCACTCCTGCATCCCCAGTGAGGTCGCTTCTGCAGCGACTCTGCAAGTGCTCAGATGGACTCAGGGGTTCAGCTCATATGTGGGGGGGAAGTTAGACTAGGAGTTTGGGCAAAGACACAACCAGCTCACAGAGCACAGCCCCATTAAATCAGGCTGCAGAGGGTTCTGCAGCATATAGGGGGCATCAAGAGGTGCCTGGTTCTTGCCCAAACCGTCTCCCCATGCAAAGGAAAGGCCTGAAGCTCACAGGTGGCTGAGGCACTTGTGCTGTTCCTGTGCTGGTGAGGTGAGACACAACACTCAGGTGTTGGTGGCAGCAGCAGTAATGTCAGCTCCTCCAGGTAATGCTGCATTACTTTTTAACTCTGGCAGCCCAGCTCTTCTGCTGGCTTTTCATCCATCCTGCAGCCCGTTCCCCTGCCTTCCACATGCCCCATACAGACGAGGCCCAGCATTAATGAGCCATTGCATACAGATGAGCTGGCAGCCAGTCTGAGCTGCCACAGCCACGTATAAAAGCCAAGGAGGGCCTTGGGCTTTCTCCCTTCAATGCAGGAGCTGCTGGAATCAAGTTCTGTGGAAGTTCCCTGGTCTGGGGGACACGGGTAGGTCCTCTCCCATCTCCCTTCTGCAGACACCTCTGCTGGCTAAGACACAAGGTAAGGTGCTTTGTTCTACTGTTTCCCCACCATATTTCCCTAGAGATTGTCCCTTCTGTCTCCTTGCACAAATTTGTCATATCAGGCCTAGAGCAAGGGAACCAAAAAATTCCTTTTTTCGTGTGGATTTTAGTCTGCCTCGTCACTGGCTCACCTCTCCTTGGGCAGCCCTTTGCCAGTTCTCTGCTTTCGTTTCTGCTCCCACTGAGCAGCTACTGAGGAGAACACTGCCAAAGAAAATCTCTCCATCTGCTTGAGTCACCTCAGCCACTGAGTGCAGATAATGGCAATTCAGGCATTGCTCCTCTCTGGGAATGTTGAGTGGATTTCTGACAGTGACATGGGGCTAGAAGGGCCTTAGACCTCAGCTCTGTGAAAAACTGGGGTGGGAGAAGTTGGTACAAGCTCAGTGCAAGTTGGATTTGTGTGGGAACTGCCAGCACTGCTGTTTAACCCTGTGTTAGCGGCAGCCACCTGGGCTTCAGAGTGAGTAACTTCAGAGTAACTGAAGGGCTAATTATGTAAGTGAACAATTAATGAGCATTAGCTCAGGGTTTCCACAGCCCTACCTGAACTGGGAGGTGTTTCAGTTCCCTAGAACCAACAGCTCAGAGCAGAAGTTCCCCCAGCTCAGCTGCAGGAGATGCTCAGAGCTCCAGGAATAAGGTTCTCAAAACTTCTAAAGTTAAAAAAAGTAACCACCCTTAAAATCTCTTCCATTTTGGGCATGACAATGTGTAGTGCATGGTTCACTTCCTTAATCTCACAGTCAGTTGCTTTTCTCAACCCCTGTAAACATCAGCAGGGAAAGAGAAAAATCTGCATATGTGTTAGTAATGAATTTAAAAATAAGGGCATACCACTTAAGGGTTGACTTGTCAGAAAATGGTAATTAAAAGAGTTCCAGCTGACAGTGCTGCTTTAATGAATTATTAGTAATGTTCTTGGAGAACATTTGATGAAAGACACCATAAGAACTCTTGCTTAAACAAACCAATTTTCTGCATCATGCAACTTTAGTGCACAAGAGGGGGAAAATCTCCCTTATAGAGTTACAAAAATAATCAGGTAACGGTTTGAATGATCATGAAGGAACAAGTGGCCATCCATACTTGGCCTGTATTTCCTATACCACAGCCTTTTTTTCCAAAGTGCTTATCTGAGAGCTGCCACTCTTGAGTTAAACTCTGTCCCAAAAGCTCAAAGAGGTGTAGTGTAAGAGCTTCCCACAGTTACAGGTGTTCTCCACGCACAGGGCAGTGTTCCTGAGACAGAGCCTTTGGCTCCCTGATCACAGCTGGAGCTGCTGGATCCTGCCAGGCTTTTCCTGGCAGAGTCTGGGGGAGCTTGACAAGGCAGCACAGAGCACATGAGTGAGGAGCTGGAGGGGGATGCAGAGGGCATGGAATTCTAAGGATGGGCTCTTTGAGTACCTAAATCAATTGTCCAGTGGCTCTTTGTGCCTTTTACTGCTTGGCATCTACTACAGCTCCAGCAGAAGGTCCTTAATTCCAGACAGAACCAAGGTTGGCAAGGAGACATTGAGGGAAGGGTGTGGGGAGGCTTGGAAGCACAGCCCTGCTTAGTGGGAGCAATGTGTAGAGCGAGGAAGGAGGAGGGCAAAGGGCACTAAGTCTTAATCGTGGATTTGTGTTTGGGTGTGAAGGAGAGTGGTGGGAGGTGGGGAGACAGATGGGGGAAAGAGGCTCTCATGCCTCATTTCCTTGCTGTGGGATTCTTGCTGGGTATCAGCTCCATCCAGATTTGTTGTTTGTCCTTGACAGGAGAAATGTAAGAGTGCAGCTCTGGGAATTCACCTCTCTGGCAGAAGTCCCGTGGCCCCACCCCAGCACTGGTGAGCAGCACATCCTGGGGAAATGTGGGGTTCTTACTGGGATGGTGGTGGGAAAGGGCCTTCCCAAGAGGTGTTCAGAGCTCCAGAGTTCTGGGTTCAGCAGCACACCTCAGCCCCCTGCGACCAAGGCACATTCCTAAATCTCTGGATTACAGCAGGAATGAGGGCAGTTTGATACGGGAATGGAACTTCCCAGCCAGGCTGCCCCAGGAGCGCCCGCTGTGTGTTCCCTGGGCACACAATCCCAAAGCTGTACCCGCACCACATGCCCTGCCTGGACTGCAGCTCAGCCTGCCCACAGAGAAAAGGAGCTTTAGAGCTCAGTTGCAGTGCTCTGGGTGCCCCCAGAGACCTTCAGGAGTCCCGTCCACAGAGCAGGAGTTGGGAGTAGCACGGGGCTGATGAGGGCACACCCTCCCTGCTAAGCCTCACTCAGGTAAGGGTTTGTTCCGTTCTTGCTTTCACTGGTCTGGTGGTTTGATACAGCTTGGGTTTTGGTGAGGAGGAAAGCAGGGCTGGGACATGGGAACCTGCTTCCTCTGCAGCATTCCATGAGAAAGGCAAGGGAATCTAGCTTGGCTCAGGCCTCGATAAACTCTCCAACCACTTTCTGTGCTGTGGCCAGAACTGTGCACAGAGGAACCCAGAACAGATAACAAACAGCCAGGTACTTCTCAAAACCCTTGGAATGTCCATCCCAAAGGGAAAAACAGACAGTTATACCAGTGACATGTGCATCACAGGGCAGAGCTGCTGCGATCTGAATGGCCACCCTGTGTGTGGATGTTTGTTAATATCTAGAGGAGTCCATCTCACTTCCCTTTTTTGTTTAAATTTGGGGGCTGTGTCTAATCTTGTCACCCTGGGTGAGAGGAGATGCCCTGGAGAACAGTTCCTTCAGATCTCAAATATAAACTGCAGCTCTGATGCCTCTCTTAAATAAGCCGCCTGGGCTCTTCAAACGTTTGAAGGGGTAAAGCAAGGTGAGAGTAAATCCTTCATGGGTTTTTTTCATAAAGTTTTTTACTTTAGTAGAACTCTGGAAAGCTCAAATAACATCCTTTGGTTTGCTGCGTAATTGAATCCTACATGAAGTGGCACAACTGATACAAGATTTTTAAAAGCTCATTAATGGCTGAGGTCAGAGCTTCAGTTTTGGAAGTAATTTAGTCCCAGGTTCAACTTAGGCACTTAAGAGAAGCAGAAACTCAAAATAGGCATCTTGGTACCTAGAGCTGCTTGTGTAGCTAGTGGTCCAGGGAAGTTTGAAGCAATTCACTTTGAAATGCCAGTTTCTGAGAACTGAGAGGAATTCTGAGGCACTGGAGTTGCTTGAATAAGTTCCCTCAGGTTGGGGGAATGAATCACCACCACAGAAAATTCCATCAAGCTTTAAGCTTCTAAATGAGTGGGAAGGATGTCAGATGCCTGGACAGATTCAGCTGTTTTTCCCTGGACACAAAACAGTGGGGTATACGTAAAGGGAGTAGAAGAGGTCAACATTTCTCTCACTCCCGTCTGGTTCTGTCTGGAACATAAGGACCTCCTGCAGGAACTGCATTAGGTGCTGAAAAATAAGAGGCAGAAAGAGCCACTGGGCACTTGGTGATGGTGTAATTTAGATACAAAGCCTTGCACAGTGTGGGAGCTCATCATAAATCTAAACTTAAGACTTTAATTTGCAAAAGGACCTGCAAATCAGCTTTATATTTGTCCCCTTCCAAAAGCCATTGTATATTCCCTGTGTTTCCCTCCTTGCTGAGAATATTGAGATATTACACACACAGAACCTTTTTCCCTTCACAGATAATAAACAGGTGCCTGCCAATATAGCAACGGGGCCTCTCTTATTGAGACTCTCCTAAAATCTGTGCTCCATTCCAACTCTGATGACAGCACCCTGATGCTGTTACCAGTCCACAGCTCCACACTCAAGAGGTCTCAAAACTTTGCAGTCATTGAATTTATCCATCAAACCCCCTTGTTTCTCCTCCATCTTATGAGCAGATGGGGAAACAGGCACAAGGAGGAGAACATGTGTCCCATAGTATACAGAAAAAATGGGAAGTTGGGAATTCAGCTGAACTATTTGGACTCTGGGGAATGCTTTTCACTTGACTGCATTTTCTAGGTCCTCCAGCCAAAAGCTATTTTACTAGGGCAGATTAGTTTGGTTTTGGGTTAAGACAGAATCTGCTCCCTAAGTTTACTCCTTGCTGTGAAATAGTAAGGAATGAATGTACTGAATGCTATTCTCTGACCTTGGTAATAAGTTGATTTAATTGGATTTGATTTTTCAAACGTAACGTCTCAAGTCAGCCATAAATTCTGGAATTAGCATAGCACATCTCAGCACAGGAGAGATTTTTCAAGCGGCAGAAGGAGATGAAGTCCGTGCCCAATGAATTTCAAATTACACTGAGGATGAACTCAGCCATATGCATGTCAAGCCCAAATTGGGCAGGCTCTGAGTGCAGCAGGCAGCACAGTTATTAATGCCTTACATTTGCTATTAAGAATGCAAAGTAGCTGCTTTGTACCCAGTTTGTTCTGACGTCTCCTCACATCAATGACCCATGTGATGGGTCAATAATTCACTCAGTGCACTCTGCAAGCCAAGAATGTCTTGCAAGTCAATTACACTCATAGAAATAATTAGGAGCACAAAAGTAACTGGAGGATTGGGATAGAAAAAGCCTTGCTGGTAAAATATTGCATATCCCAGGCAAAGCAGAGTGTTCCTGCCTTTAGATCTGCAGCTCATGCTCCCCAGCACCTTCCAAGGGTACTGAGCATGCCACTGACAGCAGGAAATGGCCTGAAAAGGGGCAACTTTCAATGCCAGTATTTCAGGGAATAATCTGGTTCCCATGTAACTAAAAGCTATTTTCTTTCTGCAGGAGATGTATAAAAAAGTAGGATGTTAGGCAAATAGCTGCCTGCTGAGATTTGATCCTCAAAATTGTTCCTGAAATTTGTTTAGCTTCCATGGCATTAAATTGTAATAAATCCCAGGAACATTTTAACCAATCTGCTGGGCACAAGCAGGCTCTAATCCAGATGGACAAAATCTGCTTCATCAGACCCTGTACAAAAGAGAACAAAATGCCTTTACCAGCTCTGAGTTCAGCTGGGAAGTTTTGAAGTCAGGCTTCTGACAGCCGAAGTCTTGGGCTGAGTCTAAAGGCCGTGGCAGGGGCTGCAGGCTGTGCTGGGCATTCCTGGAATTAGGGCTGCTGTCTACACCTTGGGGAGGCAGCCAGGGAGAGCTGAGGGGTGGAAATTGCTGAGATGAGATTGGAATGGGAGTAGATGCTGTTGAAAACCACGGGAATCAGGCCTCAGGAACCAGGGGCAGTTCAAAACCCATCAGTCCCAGTCTGGAGCACTTGTGCTGGACAGGAATCGTCCCAGCTGCTGGTGTCTGATCTGTGATTGTGCAGCCTGGACTGGTTAAAGGTGGAGCATCAGCCAGCAGGTGCCAGCCTGCCAGGGATCTGCTGCACCTCAGGAGAGCAGGGCCAGTGAGCAAAAGGGGAGCAGGGAAAATCAAGAGGTAGTGCTTGTGTCAGGTCAGCTCGTCACATGGGCAGACACTTAAAGGAATTCATAGAGCAGAAAACCTGTATTATCCAAAGGAAAAGTGCATTTGTTCAGGAACACAACCAATCCTTTCCCTTTTGAGCAATTCTGTGGGGTCACCAGAGATTGCTTTCTGGATGTACAGTGAGAATTAAGAGGTTGCATTCTCCCCCGCAGATGCTCCCATTCCCTGTGATGCCACTGTGGCCCACCTGACTTTGATTGCACATATCAGGAGGGTCTTAATGCTTCTGAGGTAAAAAAGTAAGTTCAAAAGCTGAAGTCCAAAATATCTGGTAATGGAGAACAAGTCTGGATGACATTCCCTTCAACACATCTGCTGGAAAATTCCTGAATGAGAGGCAGGACACATTCAGAGGAATCTAGCACATCATCGTGAAGCACAGGGTCTGTTAATATTCCTGTCTAAGAGAAACTGATCCTACATACAGAAATTCAGGAAACAAGGACAATTTGATTGCAAAACAAAGCCAAATCCAAGCAACAGAAGAGCCAGGAACAGACAGAACAGTAGGAGAAGAACTAAGAGTAGAAAAGCCCTCTGTAAACTACATAATTGTGGGATTTACTATGAGAGTACTGTTATTTAATGAAGGGGATGAGAGGTGCTAAGTAGTGAGCAGCACACAACTCAGGCTGCAGTGCAGCCTTTAATCCCTGGCAACTGAGACAGGCAGAGCTGGAAAATGCTTCACACACAGTTCAGTGATGTAAATGATCCGAGGGAAGAGCTCCACATACACTTTGATCTTGAGAAAAGGCCTTCCTCACTTTGTTCTGTGTTTACATGAAGAAAGGGATAAAATGTGAAAGAACTGCTTTCTGTGGGGAACAAATAGCAATAAGTTCTATTTATAGCACACCAGTGCTTCTGAAAGATCTCAGAATCCCTGACAGCTGTGCGCAGGTATCACTGCAGTTACTACTGAGGCAACTGTAGTACTCTAATAGGGCAGAGGGTGCTGGGCAGTAAAATTAACACCTGGTGAAACAAACCCCAGCCTCAGCCTTAAAATAGCTTCACAGTCACATGTAAAGTAGAGAAATTATTATTTCCTTTGCAGACAGGGACCAGGAGTTAGAGAGAGATGGAAACACCTGAGCACACAGAGTCAGGGCCCTAGCTCAACAACTGCTCTTTCCACACCAGTGAATCCTCACATGAACCATCTCAGGGGTCTGGGGAGTACAGCTACCACCTATCACATCCTACTGTACATCTCCAAGTCTTCCCTCTGCGATCCTGCTCACTGGGAAGTGCTCAGGGTCTGGCATTCCCGATGGAAACCTGGAAGAGCAGGGTTTGAGTCTCGATTATCCAGACCAGTGTGACAGATCTCTCTGCTGTGCTGGGGTTATTGGCACCAAACCAGCACAGCACAGGGGGAGTTTGGCCAGTTTAGAAACCAAAGTCACCTTGAGAAGCACCAAAGGCTGGGCTGCTGCAATTACAGCCTAAGGTGAGGACAGTGCTCTTCGCATTCCATAAAAATATTCCCTGGCTGACTCAGATTTTCCCTGGTGCTGTGGGCAGGGGTGAGATGGCAGCAGAGCAATGATCTCCAGGGTGGCATTCACATCAGGGGTACCAGCAGCTTTTTGGAGTCTGTATCCTAAAAATGCAGAGCAGCTCTTCCTGCTGCAGTCCCACACAGGGTAGGGATTTATTTGCCTTTCCCTTACCACCCTCAGGCTCACACACAGGGAGCACATCAAATGTTATCCCTAAGGATGCAGTTTGGCCATGGCAGGGCCAGCCAAGCTCTGCTCTTGGCTGTGTTCTGAGCGCCCCTTTCCCACGTCTCTACTCCAGAGCTGGAATCGGCTGCTCTCTCAACTACTGTGGGGAGACTTTCTGTCACACAACATTTGCTGCCCTGTTTTTGTCCTTGTGCAGAGCTGCGATGCTCCTCCAGTGCCCTGAGTAAGGAGAACTCTTTCCCAACCCACTGAGTTCACCAGTGCTGAGTTCTCTGCCCCACCCCCGGAGCTGGGGCCTGTCTGGGGCAGTACCACAGCAATATCAGCCTGAATTCACTGGCACTTTGGAAATAAAGTCTGTACAGGAGCAGAGCTTGCACATGACAGGGTGGTGCTGGGTGCTGGGATATCCTGACAGCAGCGCAGGGTTAGACCTGTCAGTGCTCACAGGTGGATTTGCCTTGGCAAAATCTGTCCCCTGCTGTGTCCCCAAGCCCAGAACCAGCTGCCTTTGGGCTCCTGTGGCAGCTGGTGACTGACACTTGACATTGCCAGGCTGGAGAAACAGAACGGGAGTTAATGATTCAACTCCTTAAATGCCTCAGCAAAGAACACCAAAATGGGGAATGTGCAGAACTGGCTCACATGACTCTGTCCATTTTCCCTGTGGCTTTTTGGGGGTGTTTATGCATCATTTGCCTTCCAGGCCTTGCTGCTGAGGGTTCACTGCATTCAGGTCAATCCCACACATCCAGGTGAGAACCCATTTCCATCTGCCCTTCTCACAAATTCACAGGGCAGTGCCTTTGTCTGGCAACACAGAGCAGAAGTAGCCACATAAAACCTGCCTTTCTCCATTAAAAATTTCTGCTAAAAGCAAAAGGCTTTGTGTTCAAAGCTTCTCAGTCCATCAAAATCAATTCCCTTAAAGTAGAACTCAAATCTAGTACAACACTGGAGGTGAGTTAAATCTCTTTTTTTTTTTCTCATGCAACCACAACATGTCACACACAACTCTACTACAACAAGAATTAGTTGTGGGGATCTTTTTGGCCAAATTAAAAATCCCAAAAGATACAGTTTGCTTGTGAAATAATTTCTCCTGAATAACAATTTCCTACTAAAACCTGAATATTTTCAGTGGAGACCTATTTGTCTGAAAATAGTAATTAGTTCTGTTGAGAAATCCTGCTGGAAGGACAGCTCAGCACCCAGTTCTCTGTGTCCAGAGACAACATCCCAGTGTGGCTGCACCCTGAGCTGGTGCCTGGAAATTCTATGTCCCAGCAGAAGGTGCAGTGAGAGGTTCAATCCAGCCGTGGAATTAACCTGGCACTGCAAAAATATCCAATAATGATGTTTTCTCTGATGCCTGAAATGGTTGTTGCTGAATCCTGGCAGATGGTTTTGTGCAGCTAGAGAGCCAGAGGTGTTTCCAAGTGCCACATTCCCGGAGGGACCGTGGGCCAGGACAGAATGAAATGCTGCTTCTGTTCCTCTACCAAACCCTTCCCAGTGTTTGTGTATGGGATGTGTCCTTTGCTCTCAGTCAGCTGAAGCCTTTCACTCTCCCTCAGCAAATGCAGCCCTGGATTAATTTCTGTGCAGCACTAATTACAGTATTATTTATTGCTAACAATGGCAGTAATGTCTTTATTGCTGAAAATAATTTATTTATACATCTTAGGTAAATATTTTAACCTTTGAGGACCCCAAACACTCCTAAGCTTTCAGAAAGCAAGATTTGCTTGAGTCCCCAGTGCTGCCATTTATTCACTAGCCTGCATTCCCATGAGGGAATTATTTCTTTCCTCAGCTGTGTGGGGGGAACTGCAGCCCCTCCTTTCAAATCACGTGTGCAGGGCACAACATTCCTGGGTGGAATTAGTGACTGTTTGTTATCACAGAAATATGATTGAAAGGTGGCTCCAAGGGCCACCCAAGTCTCACTGGGGCTGCTCAGCAGCAGCACATCAGGTACCAAACCCTAGAAAACAGGTATGAAGCACAGGGAGAAGATCTCATGTAAGGCAGAGGGGCAGAACCCCCCCTGGTAGGGCAGGACAGCACTTCTGAGGTGACTGAGTCCCTTGAGCAACCAACGGCTCCTGTAGAGTCCCTACATCCCAGAGATATCAGAGCTGACATGGGTCTGTTCCTAAAAGTCAGGAGATGAGGAGGGGACGGGAGGGGACAGTGCATGTCCTGGTTATGTCCCTCTGCTGGGCTGGGCTGGACCAGTCCTGCTTCATGCAGGTTTGAGACAGGAGGATGAAACCTCCACCTTCTCCCATCTAAGGGGGACACTTTGGCACTTTAGAGATTTCTTCACGGGGTGCTCACACAGAGCTGTGTGGTCCCACAGAAATTTGGGGTGGGAGACACCTCTTCCAAGGATATTCCATTTTCCCAGTGGATATTATGGACTGATGCCCAGCCCCCAGGCAGGGAGGTAGGTATCCCTCTGCCTCCCCTGAGTGGAAAAGGGCAGCTTGGGCACATCATGGTAATTGGGGATCGCAGGAGAGAGGGCAAGGCAGGGGATAAGATTCTTAGGGGTGTCCACTTGAAATTCCACTTGGGCTTTAGACAAATGCAGTTGCTTGGGCTGGAGCTGTGACAAGACTCCAGCTTAGCACTGAGCCGGATGGAAGGATCACATTTCCCACATGGAACTGGCATTTCAGGCAACACTCTGGAGGCACAGCCACAGTGCTCAGTGCTCCAAGATGTTGCCAGGGATAAATATTCCATGGTGGTATTACCAGGGCCAAGAAGGAACCTTGCCGGTGCCAGCAGGTCTGGTGCCTTGGCAGATATGTCCCTCAGGAGGATACTCAGAGGATGGTTCAAATCAGGTTCTGTATAGACAGAGCTCAAGGCCAACTGGCTGCATTAGGGACCTTATATTTTGTTCCACTCTGAATTGATTCAGCTCTCTGTGACAGTCCTTGATTCTGATTTTGATATAAGGAACAAGACAGAATGGTGCAACTGCTGTCCCCTTCCCACAAGCCCATTCCTGCTCTGTATCCCATCCCTGCAGGCCCATTCCTGCTCTGTTTCCCATCCCTACAAACCCATTCCTGCTCTGTATCCCATCCCTGCAGGCCCATTCCTGCTCTGTATCCCATCCCTGCAGGCCCATTCCTGCTCTGTTTCCCATCCCTACAAACCCATTCCTGCTCTGTTTCCCATCCCTACAAACCCATTCCTGCTCTGTTTCCCATCCCTACAAACCCATTCCTGCTCTGTTTCCCATCCCTACAAACCCATTCCTGCTCTGTTTCCCATCCCTACAAACCCATTCCTGCTCTGTTTCCCATCCCTACAAACCCATTCCTGCTCTGTTTCCCATCCCTACAAACCCATTCCTGCTCTGTTTCCCATCCCTACAAACCCATTCCTGCTCTGTTTCCCATCCCTACAAACCCATTCCTGCTCTGTTTCCCATCCCTACAAACCCATTCCTGCTCTGTTTCCCATCCCTACAAACCCATTCCTGCTCTGTTTCCCATCCCTACAAACCCATTCCTGCTCTGTTTCCCATCCCTACAAACCCATTCCTGCTCTGTTTCCCATCCCTACAAACCCATTCCTGCTCTGTTTCCCATCCCTACAAACCCATTCCTGCTCTGTTTCCCATCCCTACAAACCCATTCCTGCTCTGTTTCCCATCCCTACAAACCCATTCCTGCTCTGTTTCCCATCCCTACAAACCCATTCCTGCTCTGTTTCCCATCCCTACAAACCCATTCCTGCTCTGTTTCCCATCCCTACAAACCCATTCCTGCTCTGTTTCCCATCCCTACAAACCCATTCCTGCTCTGTATCCCATCCCTACAGGCCCATTCCTGCTCTGTTTCCCATCCCTACAGGCCCATTCCTGCACTCTGCCCCATCCAGGCTCATTTGTGCTCTGCCCAGGGCAGCTGGCAAAGGGCAGATGAGCTCTCCTCTCGAAAGTGCTCAGTAGTGAAGCAGACAGCAGATAATACACCATGAGAGTAAGTGTTAGTTTGCTATTCTAATAAAAATGGATTTGATAAGGTATTAGGAATTGGATATTTCATATACTTTGTTCAGAGAAAGTTCAACAAAAAGAAAAACACAGAAAGGACTGAAAGAAGATCTGAGTTTTGCAAAGAACTGAACAGGATTGAAAAAAAAATAATCCTTTAACTCTGTATCCCCTTTCTTCTACCTAAGCTGCTTAGAACTTCTTCTGAATCCCTAACAAAGATGTATTTTTACGGCANCTATTCTAATAAAAATGGATTTGATAAGGTATTAGGAATTGGATATTTCACATACTTTGTTCAGAGAAAGTTCAACAAAAAGAAAAACACAGAAAGGACTGAAAGAAGATCTGAGTTTTGCAAAGAACTGAACAGGATTGAAAAAAAAATAATCCTTTAACTCTGTATCCCCTTTCTTCTACCTAAGCTGCTTAGAACTTCTTCTGAATCCCTAACAAAGATGTATTTTTACGGCAGGCTGCAGGCTCAGGGAGCTGCTCTGTCTCCCCCTAATGATCCTGTTGCGCCAGCCTGGCTCCTACTGCTGCCAGGGAGGGAATGAATGTGGAGCAACCAGCACCAGAACTTCAGGGAATGAGCAGGAGATGGAATCTTGATCTTGTCAGGCTCCCATCAAACATTCAACACTTCCTTCCTTCCTTCCTTCCTTCCTTCCTGGGCTGCATGTTGCTGGGATTAAAGCCAATTCCCTGCACTAAAATTTATCCAATGAACAATCAAATGTCGTTATATCCAAAATTTTCCAAAACGGACCAGTTGAAAGGAAGTAAGAGCAAAGAAAAGCACTCCATAACATTCCTGAGGGAGCAGAGGAACTCCAGGTGCTCAGGATCTGCAGGAATTGGTGTCATCCACCTGCAGGGCTGCAGAGAACAGGCAGAAATACAGGTAACAGCTCTCAGATATTTGGGATGGAGACACTGCTGGAATGCTTGGAAAGCTGAGAATGGAAACACGAAAGTTTCTGCTTCCTCTGATGATCACTGGGAAATATGAGACTGGGCCAGGGAAGTGGGACCTCCTTGTTTTGAAAGCTAACCTTAACAGGTGATGTTTATTCATGCAGTTTTTATTGGTGAATGTCTCCCTGTGCAGGAACTGGAGCAGTGCACCCTCTGTAAACATTTCATGCACCTTCCTCAAGTCCCACGACAGAATTCCACACTCCAGACAGACAGCAGTGCCTTATTTGGGTCCAACAGGAAACATATCCTTGTAAACATTAGCTAGGATGTATTTGGGCACTTCTGCTGATTTGAATTAAAAGGCCTTTAATTGCTTTATTATATAACTTGCTTTATATAATCTTCTCCAGACAGTCAGTGACATACTCACAGCATGCTTATCCAGGAGGGAATTTTTCCCCTGCTGAAGCAAATCAACACATTTCAGCTGTGTGTGGGGGCAAGGGATTTGTTGAAAGGAGAATTCCTTTGTCATCCTGCCTGAATAGAGGTGTAATTCTTCTGCCTCTTTGATCTGCTCGGGGGTAGCTTAAGCAGGGCTTGTAAGGCAGCCTCAGAAGGGACCATGGATGATTTAAAGAGGCAGGAGAAGAATCGTGGAGCTGGGGACCTGTTTTCAAGGATCCAGGCTGAGCATCTTGCTCTCAGCTCTTAGGTGGTTGTTATATGTTCAATTGCATGTCCAGATCCTCACTCAAATTCCAGGAGGTTTCCAGTGGAGGCTGGATCAGAACTATGATAGTAATTCATCATGACCCATGCTGTGAGAACATAGGCAGATTAGAAACCAGAATTCCTGCAGATTTCTCCCCTTCACACCTATTCCCTGAGGTTAGGACCCCCTCTATGCCTAAGGAGTGCATGCCGCTCACAATGTACAAGATGAGGCATCCCTTCATCCTGCCATTCTGGTAAAGCCAATGTTCATATTCATGCAGAAAAGGACAACATGAACACAAGGACTAGCTGAAGTTGGGTGCTTTTGCACAGTAGGTCTAAACCCTGGAGAATTTCTTGGAGTAAAGTGTTACACAGGAATATTTTATATCTGCTCAAACTATGCATTAACATGGACATATTAAAAGTACATCAGGAAAATGAAATTTGAGAATTGTTCAGGAAAGTGTGACCTCATTCCCCTTTTCTCAAATACAGGCTTAAAGTTTAACCTCTGTCAGCTCCATTTGCAACCAATATATTCAACACCAAAAGGGTGAAAAGGTATAGCACAAAGTGACCTTCATTTCTTTCTTTTATTGAGCAGGGGATGAAGGTGATTCAGTCCAAGTGCAGAAAAAAGGCAGCTGTAAGAAATAAATAAGTTTATTCTTAGGGATGCTGATAATAAGGACATTAAATAATAGAATTACTTCTGGCTTTACAAAATGCAATTAACTTGTACTTAGACTCTGTCCTTGATAATTTAATGGTTTCTCATTTTGACTGACTGACACATGGGAAGGTGTTTTCTGGTGCCTGTAACTGGGTTCAATGAGAGGATTTCTGGTTTAGCCAGCTGAGACATCAGGCAGCTTCTCTAACTTAATATTACAGGGTAAAGGGACATTGCCAAACAGCAATTCTTGACTTCATAACACTGTTGTGGTGGCAAGGGGACCCTCAGAGGGGCACTTGGTCCTCTTCTGTGTCAGCTGTACAACTGGCATACACTCTTCTCCAGTGTATAAATGGCTACTGTTACATGAGATAAATTTCACAATAAACCCCACCAGTATCTAATGGCTCATGTGGGATTATCCTCATTTTGGATATATGAAATTAGAGTTTAGGAGAGGTAAACAGCTCTTGCCACAAATGCTTAAGCATGTGAAATCAAGCAAAATTGGGGCAGTCCACTTGCCACCAATTTGAGCCCAAGAATTTTGCTGCTGACCAAAAGGAAGCCTGAGTGGGCTGGTGATAGGAGGGAGTGTTTGAGATAAGGGTGTAGCATCTGTAGCTTGCTCTTAAAAAGTCATTCCTAAGGCTTGTTTTACTGTCCCTTCCTACTGGAAAGGTAAAGTAACAACAGAAACACAAAGCCCTCAATGTCTCCTGATTCCAGGTGCACTCAGGTTTTCCCAAAGGAAGCATCCCCACAGCAGCTGCAGGAACCTCAAACCCTCACTCTGTGTGAATGAGGATTCTCCTCCTCAGAGACCCAGCAGGCTCAGAACACCCCTGTGTGAGTCAGCACTGGGAATATTTTCCCCTCAAATTCTTGGTTTGGAAGCTACAGCATTTTGCCCTAGGACACATGATCACAGCACACAGCTCATTCAGCCACTTGAGAAGGATTTTAAATAAAAAGGCACACATGGGTCCAGGGTGGGCTCACTGTGCACTAATCCAACATCCTCTCTGGCAACCAAACACATTTTATGCTTCAAGGGTGATAAACTCAGAAATCAATTTCTAAGAACACTCCCAAGTTTTGGGTCAAGATCAGGCCCTAGGATGGTCCATGAACATCTCAGGCAGTGTCTGACTCTGCAGTACATCAGCCCTTCCCCACACCCGTGTGTAACTCCAAGACTGGGAATTTTTCAGATGTATGTTGATACAAATTCCAGTCTGAACACATCTGTAGCATTTTCTTCATCAATGACTCTTGTTCCCTGGGCCTCTTGTTAACATGCTCAGTCATAAAGGACAAAATAAGAGGAACAGAGAGCTACACTTTCCTTTAAAGGATCAGGTTCAAAAATCCATTCTTAGTCTTAGCATTACCTCTGTGGTGAGAAAACACACAAATTCTCCTGCTGGAGTTTAATATTTTCTTTTGTTCTCACTTAATAATCCTATTTGAGATGCTTGTGTGATTCCAGGGTGTGAATTTCACACCTCCAAACCCCATCTCAAACTACACTAAAAATAACTGTGTATCTGGCTTAATTATGCCTTCTGCATCTGCTCCCCTTTGTCCCTAAATTTCCTCTCCACATTTCATCCAGGGTCTCCTAATATTGAGATACACACAAAACTGCATCAACAGACCGGGATTCGTCTCCTAAAAGGCTGAAAGGTCTCCAAACAGAGCAGTTTTCCTCACACACCCACCCCTGATGGAGTTATTGCTGCTCCAGGCTTCACTTACACAACTGAGCACAGGACAATATTAACACTTGACTGACTTGGAGTTTATTGAGCAAGCCTAAATGATTGTTTTCTGCTGGAATGCTCCTTAGGCAAGGAACTCTGAGTTTCCTTACCAGCTTACTGGAACTCTTCCCCACCAACTGTGGGAAAATATGCAAATATATAACTTTGTCCTAAACAAGTGTCTTGAACCTGTGTCAACTGTGCCAGTTCTCCCTGGCCTGCAGGTAGAGATTAAACCCCACTGGTTGTTGTTTCTTGCCCTGCAGAGCCCTGTCAGCAGTGGGGATGTTCAGCTACCTCCGGGAACGCTTCACCAGCCACCTCCGGGAGCGCAGCCGGCGCCGGGCCAGGCTCGTCTCCAAGGACGGGAGGTGTAACATTGAGTTTGGCAACGTGGAACAGTCCAGGTTTGTCTTCCTGATCGACATATGGACAACCATCCTGGACCTCAGGTGGAGGTACAAGATGACCATCTTCATTTCAGCCTTCCTGGGCAGTTGGTTCCTGTTTGGGCTGCTCTGGTATGTTGTGGCCTACATCCACAAAGACCTGCCCGAATTCAACCCCTCCATCAACCACACTCCCTGTGTGGAGAACATCAATGGCCTCACCTCAGCCTTCCTCTTCTCCCTGGAGACCCAGGTGACCATCGGATATGGCTTCAGGTGTGTCACAGAGCAGTGTGCCACTGCCATCTTCCTGCTCATCTTCCAGTCTATCCTGGGTGTCATCATCAATTCCTTCATGTGTGGGGCCATCCTGGCGAAGATCTCCAGGTCCAAAAACCGGGCCAAGACCATCACATTCAGCAAGAACGCTGTCATCAGCAAGCGCGGGGGGAAGCTCTGCCTCCTGATCCGCGTGGCCAACCTCCGCAAGAGCCTGCTGATTGGGAGCCACATCTATGGGAAGTTGTTGAAGACCACCATCACCCCCGAGGGGGAGACCATCATCCTGGACCAGGTCAACATTGATTTTGTGGTGGATGCTGGCAACGAGAATCTCTTCTTCATCTCGCCCCTCACCATTTACCACATCATAGACAAGAACAGCCCCTTCTTCCACATGGCAGCAGAAACGCTCCTGCAGCAGGACTTTGAGCTGGTGGTGTTTTTGGACGGCACCGTGGAGGCCACCAGTGCCACCTGCCAGGTGAGGACATCCTACATCCCCGAGGAGGTGCTCTGGGGGTATCGCTTCGCTCCCATCGTGTCCAAGACCAAAGAAGGGAAATACAGAGTGGACTTCCAGAACTTCAGCAAGACAGTGGCCGTGGAGACTCCCCACTGTGCCTTCTGTCTCTACAATGAGAAGGAAGCCAAAGCCAAAGAGAAGAAAGGTTATGACAATCCTGGCTTTGTCTTGTCTGAAGTCAATGAAACCAGCGACACAAAAATGTAGTGCCACATATTCATGGGACTGAATTTTCAGAGAGAATTCAGTCCTGAGAGGATTAATAAATAACTCAGTAAAACAAAACAGAAACACAGGTTTGGGTTTGCTCTAACCCAGCATTTGTTTTCTCAAAAGCCTCCAATCAAAGAGGAGCAGCATACCAGTGATCACTATTTAACTACACTATATATATTTCATAGAATTTATATTTTTATATAAATGGGACATTTAATGAAGCTGCTATGTTGGAATGTCCAACTCACTGAAGTTTTCAGGGGCATGCAAAGATGTTAAAAACCTGAAAAGATGGAAAGTAATTTTAGGACTTTAAAGATACACAGCTGCTGGAAGGAGAACATGAAAAGTCAAGACAGAAGGCAAAGCTAAAGAAACCTAAGGGACTTAGGAGCCAAAACCTCAAAAAAAATTTCTGGTTGCCAAAGTCCTCTATAAAAACAGACTCTCTGGCTCTGGAACTCGAGCACCTTTGAATGTTCTGAAACAATTCCTTCCCTCTTTCTTTGGGCTAGTACAGCTACAGGACAGAGCAGTAAGGGATAGGACAAGCTTAGGAAATAGAGAAGACAGAGCCTGGGCCAAGCTGCTGCATCTCCAACTCCAAAATGGGACTTCTCCCCTCTGAAAGCCTTTGACTCCTTTCAAGGAAAAAGAGCCAAATGGAAATGAAAACTGAAAAGCCAAGGAGAAGCAGAGATCCACTCTGGGACAAAAGGAATTTTGCAGCTTATTCCCAACTGTCCCAGCCTTCAGCTGTTCTTCACTACCCCAGGAGTTGCCTGGATGGGGAATAGGGAAACATTGGAAAGCAACTTTCCAGAAAGGTGGGGAGATGAAGAACACATTGATTCCTTCACACCTGGCAGAAAGCACTCCACTGGGAGAGGAGAGGAAATTCCCAGCTCTGGATGTATCCTTCCAAAAAATCCCCAATGCAAACAGAGATTATCTTCCCCTTTGAAGCACAAAGGTCTTTTTCAAACAAAAGCACAGCCCACGAGCCTCCTACCAACATTTGGCTTCAGATTTGGTTCCAAACTGTTCATCTCTCCACAGCCAAATGTGCATCTCTGCAGGAAGCAAGTCCTGCTCGGTGGGAGTGAGTAGTGCTGAACATTTTCTGGGGATGATTTTGATATAAATGCAACAAGAAGCTTGAATACATTTTTTAGTGAATTTCTACTTCCTCACAGGTTTTTTTTTCCCAATTTTTTCTGTTACTGAGAGTTCTGGTGGCAGACCAAAGAGTTTTTGGGAACTCTTCTCAGTGATGTAACTCAGCTCATCAATTTTCAATGCTGGTAAAATGGAAATAGTGTTAAAAGCTAAGTGGTTTGAAAAGAATGGGAGAATTCAGCAGGTCATATGATGACAAAAGAAAGTTGTGCTGCAAACGAGCATGGTGTGAGTATGGAAATCAAACTCTGGGAACCAGAAGTGTTCAGATTCCAGTCCCAGTATAGTGCAAACTCCTCTTTTGGGTCAGAACAAACCACTTTACTCTGTATCTCTGACCTGCCATCTGTAACACAGGACATAAACACTGAAATTGTACAGAGAGCAATGTTATGAACAATTATGTCACTAAAGCACTTTAAAAGCCAATTCTCAGCTGTGTCAATCTTTCCTCAGACACAACTGTCACACCCTTCTTCACCTGTGGACGGAAAGGTCAGCACACAAAGTTCTGCTCTCATCACACATCAGGGCTACCAAAAGTGGCTGTGCCAGGGCCAGAACTGTGACCAGAGAAGCAGGAGTGAGACCCTTGAGGTAACTCACAGATACTGACAGATATTTTAATTGTGCTGGATTGCTACCTTGCAAACCAACAGTGTAAAAAATGCTGTACAGTCCCAATCACCACAGCACCTTAGTGCCCCTCATATAATCAGCTGGGAAGGACAGTTCTGATCCCCCAAAACAAACATCAAAAAGTCAGTGGCCTTGTACAGAAATCTCAGAGGGAGCAGGGAAGTGAATGATGTGTCCAGAGTCTCAGAGTGATCTGAACCAAAAGGCTGCTCCATCCTTCCAGTGGTGCTGCTGCATTTCCTCCCAAGGCTTCCTGTACAGTTCCCTGGGTGTAATGTCCCCAGAAAGTGGCACTGCCAGTGCTCAAGGCTTACAAGCTACACCTCTTACCCCTGGGAGAAGAGATGCATCAAGATGCCTTTAAGAGAAGCAGAAAAAGCGTCTCCACTGGACAAAAATAAGTCCAAGAGAAATCCATTTGAAAGGTCAAACCCAGCTGTGCAATGACGAATCAGGGAAGATTGCTACTTTAAGTACTGGTTTGGGATGTTAGTGCTAGTGGGAAAAATAAATCAAATGCTCTGCAGTGCCTGTCGAAGAGGTGGTGCATGCTCTCCAAAGCATAGAAGGTCCGTAAACAATGCATTTCCAGGTACTGCCCTTGGAAAGCCTCCTCAAAACCCTAAATCTCAACATTCTTCCTGACCCAGCAATGGAACCTTTTGCCCTGTCTCTGCAGCATGAGCATGAGGATGTGTTGTTCCATTTCTAGGAGTATGACCTGCTAGCGCAGCTCAAAGAGAAGATACCTGATCCCCCTGCAGAGGTGGTTGCCTGGTGTTCCCTCTCCTGACAGTCACACCTGCCTTGGAACCGGCAACACAAGGAAGCTGCACCACGGGAAGGTGCTCTTTTGCATATTTTGGTGTTACTGGAAGGGATCCACAACAAGAGGAAATTTGAGGGTTCGGATCCAAAGCTGACAGGGCCATGGCTGAGCTATCAGGCTCCCTTAGAGCAGGATCATACTGGGAGCTGACTGGGAATCCCAGAGTGAGCCTCCCACTGGTTGTCATGCCAGGAAGCCCTGCCAGCCCTGCAGCAGCAGAAGATAGAGCTGAGGCAGAGCCCAGCAGCAGCACAACAATGAGTGGAATTTCCTCTGGCTGTCCAGGGAGAGCTGTTTGTCACCCGGCAGATAAAGGCCTGGCTGGGAAGGAGGTTATCGGGTACAGGCCACTCGGGACACACTCCAGAGGAAAGCTATTCTGGGGGCTGTCACCCCTGCTGCCATTAAAAGAAAGTTCAGTTAAGAGGATGAAAATAAATTTAATCTTGCTAAGCAGAAGTGGCTGGAGGGAAACACAGAGCTGATACTGGAAGACAAAGGCTGGGTTCTTCACCCTGCCACGGCTTTGCTTCTCCAGCTCTGCTCACACCTTGCAGGTCCCTGCTCCCTCAGGGTGCCTGGCTTGCCTTCAGGCCTTGCTGCAAACTGGGACACCCCATGGAGCTCACAGCCTGCTCCATACCCTGCCAAGGTCTAAGGGGAAAGTCCTGCCCCTTCAGGAGAGTGAATCAGACCATTCCTGCTGGATTAAGGCCTAAAGGATTTCACAGGGAAAGCCAAGCAGCCAGACTTGGGAATAATGTGTCTGCACTAAACTTAATTTATCTTCTTGTTTCACAAACAACATGTTTCTTCTACTGTATTTATTTTAAATATTCATTCAAGCTGTGCATAATATTTCAATCATTTTGAAATAGATTTACCCTCCTGCTGGCAAATGAATAAGGCATCCTGCTGACTGCTGGAAAAAGAGCCATGAATTAAAATAACTGCTTTTGGTAAAATGACATGCGCTGGTTTGCTGTCTGTCTGCACACATGCTCTGGGAGGAACTGGTGAAAAGATGCCCCTAAAGACATAAAACAACAATAATAATAACAAAAACCCCTGGCACACTGTTCAGATGCTCCCACTGACTTGCACTGCTGGATTGTGGCAGACCACTGCTCACAGGCTGCCAGCAAATGCCTGGATAGCTCCTGCCTGTACACAAATCCCTGGAATCTCTGCTGCTCACCCACAAACGAGTCAGCAGTGACCAAAGACACACAGAGGCAGCTGAGGCGTCCCATCCACTTCCTTCTCCCCAGGCAAACTGAGGTGCTCATATCCTTGGGAATTCTGCTGAGGACAGCCAGGATTTCTGCCTCATTTTTCCCCCCCTAAAATCCACCCTGCCTTGATCCAAAGTCATGGTTCTGGCCCAGCTCCTACTCCCCACAGGAGCAGGGAAAAAACACAGCACCAGGCCAGGAATGTGAGCAGTGAAAGGGAAGCAGAGAGGGAAACTGTGCAAGTTCCTAAACCCTCTGATGAATTCTGCTGCAGATTGAGAAACCTCTGACACCACCAGCACTGGCCCTAAGTCACATTTAACCTTTTGACAGAATCACTGGAACAAGAGTGAGGAAGGCTGAAGCTCTCTCCATGGCTGCTTGAATACACACAAAAGATAATTCCTGAGGCCAAGCTGACATTCCTGAGGTGGAAGTATCTGCCTGGGGACACTTGCACTTGAACAAACTCACTGCTGCACATAAATTCTGCCTGCTCAGGGGAGGTGGATGAGTGAGGAGACACTGGAGATGAGACAGATTCTATTGGTGTCTCCTTTTTTGACACTGCTGGTCAAGTTTAAGCACAGAAAGCATTAAGCCCTCTCTTTCCTGGGCAACCACATCTCAACCAGCTGTGCAAAATCACCGTGCTAATTCATTGTGACAGCCCAGCATGGAGATGGATCGGGATGGTGAGGGGCACAGGGATGCCTGGGAGCACAGGGATGTTGGGGAACACAGGGATGTTGGGGAGCACAGGGATACTGGGGAGTAGAGGGATAATGGGGAGCAGGAGGATATTGGGGAGCAGAGGGATATTGGGGAAGACAGGGATGTTGGGGAGCGCAGGGATGCTGGGGAGCACAGGGATGTTGGGGAGCACAGGGATGCTGGGGAGCACAGGGATGCTGGGGGGGCACAGGGATGCTGGGTGCATGGGGGATGGAGGGATGCAGCCATCCTCGCGGTGTTTTCTGTGTCGCTGCCACAGGATGGCACCGCTCACCTGCGGATCAGCCGCTCTGCAGCCCCAAACTCCGCAGGGCGAACGCAGCAACCTTGAAAAGCAAAGCAGTAATTTATTGGGACTGTTCCGTGTTTTATTACACAAAGTTCAATGCAGTTAGTAGCTCGGTTTTGGCACGGGCCGTGCTAGCAGGATATATTTAGCCCCTTCACAGAAATGTTGGGAATTCTCGAAGTTGAATTTAGGATGTGATGTGTGAGTGGAGGGCTTTGGGGGCTGTAAACATCGGCTGTTGCTGCGCCCAAAGTGGAGATGGGGGGGGAAACAGGAATGGAGAGACTGGGTCTGGAGAGACCCATATTTCGTAGGGAACTCTGCTCTGGACTGCCAGACCAAACACTGCTCCCTGAGTTTCCCCAGCCTCAGTTTCCCCAGTTGTTAAAACCCAACAGCAGAGTGGTGCTGGGTTAATGCTTGGATTCCATGACCTCAGAAGGCTTCTCCAATCTCACTGATTCCATGAATCTACCACAGACCACCTCGGGACGGCCCCGAGTCCTTGCTGTGTTGTTTTGCAGAAGTGTCCGAGGTTCCTATTCAGATGAAGCTCCCTTGTGCTCTGGAAGTGCTCCTGGTGCAGCAGGCAGCCAACCTTCCCAAGGAGTCCCTGTCACTGTGGCAGAGCCTGCAGAGCCATCACATCCCTTGGGATGGTTCTGGAAGCCCAGATGACATCCCTTTGTGCTGCTGAGCCTGGAGCTCCACAAACAGTGCTATGGAACCAGCCCAGAATGGCAGGATGGTTTGGGCTGGAAGGGACCTTAAAGCTCATCTCTTAAAGCTCCCCTCCATCCTCATGGAGAAGGATGCTGCTCCCCAGATTCCCACAGCAAGGTTGGGAGGTTGGTACCCCAGCATCTGCAGAGCTTGGAATGTGCTGGCTGAGGATTTTGGGGAGATGTTCAGCTCCCTGTCAGCCTTGAGCCTCCAGAAATGGAGGCATTAAAGGAAGTTTTAAATCCTCCACAGAAACATTTGCCCCAAGCTGAACCCCCTTCTTACTTTGTTTTATCTTAACACTACAGTACGCTATTATATAAAATATGTGTATGTATATACACATAATTATATAAAATACGTATGTATATTTATACAATTCTATAAAATATTCATAAATCTATGTGGACTCACAGAGAGGTTTAGGTTGGAAGGGACCTTAAAGCTCATCCCATTCCACCCCCTGCCATGGGCACTATCCCACATTGCTCCAAGCCCCATCCAGCCTGGCCTTGGACACTTCCAGAGCTTGGAAGTGTATCTATGTAATAGATAGATAGATAGATAGATAGATAGATAGATAGATAGATAGATAGATAGATAGATAAACAAACAGATAGATAAATAGACAGACAGACAGATAGATATGTATTATACATGGGTCCTGAGGGAGACAGAAAAGCCGGGGAAGGTGTTCAGGTTTCTGCAGGTGCTCTCTGCCAACACTCCCAGCACAACCGCCTTCTGCCACTGCACGGATACACTTGGAACACCAACTCTTGTGTTCCCAAGGGCTGGAGATGTCCCTGCCCAGCCTGGCCTGCCAGCACGGGCTGTAGGAAGGAGACTGCTGGCCTGAGCATGGCGCTCGCAGCAGCAGCGGGGGAAGTGAATCCAGCACTGGACTTTACAGCTTCAGGAGACAAAAACTTAGGGAGAAGCCAAAGCAAATAATGAGTTTGCAGCAGTTCCTGGAAAGGAAGGAACCAGCTCTGGTGGTGAAATTGCACTGAACTGCCAGAGCCCCAGGCTCCTCTGCAGCTTCACCACTGCAGTTTCAAATAAGAACTCTAGGACTGAATCCTGTTGTACCTGCCTGTGGTTGGGAGCAGCAAAGTCCCTTCACCTGGGAAACCTCCCCTGCCCAAAGCCCTTCCCACTGCAGTTATTGATCCAGGTTGGGGTGGCTGCTCAGCTGCAAACCCAGCTGTGCCCATCCCCTGCCTGCACAGGGCAGATCCCTGGGGCTCCTTGGCTCAGCTCCCCCACTTGTGGGCTGTAGGGCTGATGGCCTTATTGCTCTCATGGCCTCAAAACTGGCCTTTGTTCTTCATATTCAGTGGGTTTGGTATCAGCCTCTGTTTGCTACTCTTGGAGGCTGAAAAGTTGATTTTTGCCAAGGATCTCTAATTCTATTCTGATATAAGAGAAGAATCTGAGTTTCATGTGCAGGGATTTCTACCTCTGTAGTGGAAAAAATCAGAACACACAAGCTAAATTACCTGTTGGCATTCTCCACATTACCTTAATCAGAGGTCTCTCTATTCTTTTCTGATATGACAGAAAAGTAATTTTTATTTGAAAATTGTCATGTGTATGTTATGCTGGGTATTGTGCAAAAATATACAAATAAGGTCTTTGAAGTGAATTTATAAATGCCAGCCCCTGATGTGTCCCTGGACTGCAGCACTAATTAACACCAAATGCAGCCACGCTTGGTTTGATGTGGGAGAACAGACTTTGGTAGGCAGCAGGCTGAAGTCTCACCAACTAATTTCACAGAAGTTATTAAAAACACTGGATCAGCACAGCAAAGCAGCCTGTAAAAACTCTATTATTGTAATAGGATAATGAAGTGAAGCTGGCTGCTTTCATCCAGCATTTACAGACTGATGGCTCTTGCCTTGTGACACAGAGGTGGGAAACAGCAGCTGGGTTCATCCCTCCTTTGACCACAAAGCTTCAGGCCTGGGCACTTACCACGATGGAAGTGGATAAAACATTGCTGGGCAAGTTCAACCTCACATTAAATATTTACATAAACAGAAGTTATGGCAGATTTCCCCCATAATTAATGTTTTATTTGTGCTGGAGTGCACTTGTTGGGTACCAGTATGAGAAATCTGTCTTTGTCTTTACTAGGAGAAGCACGGGCTGTAGGAAGGAGACTCTCCCCTGTCCTGGCACAGGGAAACCCCTCTCCTTTGGTACAGTGGTTTGTTAGAAATCTGCAGCTGTTTGGAAGTTCATCCTCAGGGCTAAAATACAATTTTTAGGTATAAAAAGCAGGAAGGCACCAGTGTGCACAGGGGGTAGGTTCTGGCATACAGGGATTCTGCACAGGAGTCATCTCAGGTGCTTGGCTCTGGAAGGATTTGTTATCCCCGAGTTTAGAGCATCTAGCAAGTGCTCAAGCTGGGAGCTTCATCTTCTAGTGGGGATAAAAAGCCTGCTTCAAAATCCAGTTCAAAGTGGGTTCTAAACCTGCTGGCTGTAATTCAGCAGGAGGAATTCACACATACAGAGGCAGGACCAGCTCAAACAGAGAAAAGCAGCAGAGATCCAGCCAAGAGAGCCAGAGCTCTGAGCCTGTAAAGCCATTGCTGACTCTACTCAATGTACAGGCTGCACTCTCTATTTATAGATAGAGGAATGTAGAGTTAATTCCAGTCTGGCATGTTTGAGCTAGATCCCATTCAGGGTTTGAGGCTGATGGAAGAGAAATCCTGGGGAAATACCAGATCCCTGGAAATCAGCAGCTGAATTCACCCTGATTGCAACAGGGCTGGGTTTCCTGGGGAGCTCTGAGTGTCGATGTAGAGAATGTTTTCTGCTGCCCCTGTTGACTCCCAGCTCACAGCCATGTGATCCCAAGCATCTGTCTGGTAAACTTTCTGATTGAAGCCTGAAATACTTGAATTCCATCTGTCTTGTCCTCCTGGGAAAAGCAGAAAGTAGCATTAGGGCTGTCAAATTCCTTGTTTGCTTTGGCCCAGTATGCCCTAGAAACTTGGGCTGGGAGGGGAGATCCTCCTGTTCCCACCCCTGGAGCTTCCAAATTGGCAAACCATGCTGGTTTCAAGAGGTACAAATTACCCACTCCAACCTCTGTCTTACTACTCTTTCTCTATGTGAGGAATGTAAATAGTTAAGGTCTTATTAAAAAGCTGTAAAAGGTGCCTGGGAAGTGCCCCAGCAGTGTGAGCCTGTCTGGCACTCTGAGGTGAGATCTCTTTGCTCCAAGATCTTCGGATTCCATGGGAATGCCTGGAGTGGGAGGCAAAAATCTGTCTAAAGATAAATATTAGCAAATACTAGAAAAAATTAGTATCTAAAGCTAAATATTAGTGAATACTAGAAAAGATTAATGCCAGCAAGTATCCTGAAGGGAAGGATGAAAGGAGGCAGAGAAGACCTGAGCTGGGATGCTGCTGATCACCTCCTGTCTCAGGAGGGCTCCTTTAACACACTGGGCAGGCAGAATCAGTTGCTTCTTAAATTGTTGGTTATTTTCAAATATCATTTTTTCCCTCAAAGTTCCTGCTGGTCAAATTTTGCTATCAGGGACATCTTTGCACTCTGATAACCTTCAGATTCTGCCTTTAGATGCTTTTGCGCAATCTCATCTTCTGATTTTCCTATTACTGGCAGGCGGGCAGGACACGGTATTCAAATAAAATACTTGATATTTCCATTGATGCTACACAGCCAGAATTAATTTCGCTGGTACTGCAGTGGAAAACAACGGAAATAAGCAACAAACCACTCGCTCTTGTGACTAAATTGAGCAACTCTGGTGGAATCCGCAGAGGGAGCAGCTCTGGGGTGCTGGAAGTGGCCCTTTTCCCGAGCCAATCCAGGTTTGTCCTGTTGCTCAGCAACAAAAGGTTGTGTGCAGGAAGGAAGTGCTGTGCTTGTGCAGCCCTGGCTTCCCAAGGCTTTATCAGGTCTGCAGGAGCTCCAGATATCTCTCAGGACCACTGTGCAAAACTGCAGGAAGTGCCTCGGCCTGACCTTTATCCACAATCAGAAGATTCCTTGGCAGAGCTTGTTTTTGCAGCCTCCACCTCAGGAATGCTGTGGGGCACTGGCTCTCCCTGGGGTTTGGGGATAGGTGGGAAACAGGAGCAGGCTGGGCACACACTGACTTTCCTGGGGCGCCCTGGGGCACCCCAAGAGCCACCTTGACGCTTCAGCTTCTGCACTCTGGCTGCTCTTCCACTTTCTCTGTCTCTCCACGGACAAAAACCAGAGCCTGGGTTTTAATCCCTTCAACAACCAAATCCAGTCTGATCAACACTGGCAACAATTTTCTGGAATGAGTGATCAATACTGCAGGGATCAGGATGGGTTGCCACTACTGTGGAGCTGCTTTCTTTCCCCTTTTAGCTAAATTTAATTTTACGTGCATGCAAATGTGAGAGGGGAGGGAGAAAGTGGGACAATGTGATGCCTCAGAGAAGAAAACCACCATTTATTTTGTCACTTTTTTTTTTACATCATATTCTTCATACAACTGTTTCATTGTAACATTAATACATTTTAGAAAAAAACCAACACCAAGATAGCTTGCAAAATTATATATATTTTAATATCCAAAAAGTACATTGCATATATATAGTAGCAAAAGCCCCATTTCCATTTTCTTTCATACTTAAATTTTGTGATTATTGTAGAAATGTTACTTAAAAACACCCCGAAAGCACTAAGACCTAATTGTATTAGCTTGATCTTCTTTTCCCACTTAGTTAAATAAATGGCATCAGTGCTTGTGTTTAACATTCTCCGCAGAGTCCAATGCTCTGGTTTGAGACTCCTCTCCTGCAATCGGATGCACATGGACCAAATCCCACCCCCACAGAGTCCCAGGGGTTGGTCTAGACTAGATAGTTGTGATCCTGTTAATTGGCTGCCACTTAATACAAGTCAGCTAATGGGTTGTACATGGAAATCTTGCCCCTCAGACATCTGTTCCAAACCCCAAACACTTGTGGTTTACCCTCTGTTTACGGCACCAAACCACCGCTTGTGCAGAGTCACATTCACATGTGCAGAGCTGGGGATGGCTGAGAGTTCTGGAAGGGGTCAGATTTCCACAGAACCCCTCAGCAGAAGCCATCAAAAAGAGGAATATTTCATCTTTTTATCTATGAAGTGGTTAAGATTTTCCCAAAATTCAGGATTTGGGTAAAAAGTGATCACAGAATATTGCAATGGTTGCCTTGAGATGTTGGGCCTGTTTTCAATCAGCCTCAATGCAAACATGGGGGTAAGTGGAGTTAATTTGCAGACAGCTACAACAGACTAATACAGAAAATCCTCTCCTCTAGACAAACCCAGGGCAATCTGGAAGGTTTCTGGCCACTTTGGGGGTCAGTCATGGATCCAATTGCAGGACCAAGCCTATCTCCAGCAGATACATTACTCATGTCTTATTTTTTATTTTTTTTCTTAGCAAAAAGTACAAAGCTACAGCCCAAATGTACAGATTGAAAAGATGTACAAATTACATTAAAAAAATAAACAAAAACAACCGAGCTGATAGTAAAAAACAAACCTGCATTTGTGACCGAGGTCAACTCGTTTTATTTACTCTTTCTTTTAAAACTGTGAGCTATAGGGAAAAATAACTCTGCATAATTTATACAGTAATTTGCCTTCTGGTTTGTTGACCCTTGGTTTGACGGTCTGACAAACGCACAGCGTTCGCGAATCGGTGCTTCCAGAGCCCCTCGGCTCGGGCAGAGCCAGGGACCTGCTGTCATTTATTCACTTCACTTCTGCTTTCAAGGAATGTCTGTGCTTGACTTTACATTATGCTTTGTTCTGGTTTCTGCTGCTTTCTGAGTTCACACACAGTCAAAAGAAGTTGTACTCTAGAAAAGTTCCTTCAATGCCCTTTACTTCTTAAACTATACATGTACATATATATATATGAATATATATATATATATATAATTTCCAGTTGGGTGAAAATCTTCCTCTGCCTTAGAGCTAAGATTCCAGTTGTGGTCCCCTGCAGCCCAGCGTCCTCCACTGAATGGTCAAATGGCCAGGGAGAAAAACCCCATTGTGGTCATCGTTTCCTATGACCCACTGCTGGATCTATGCCTTGTCATACTCAGGACACCTTTGAATCCTTAAAAATTCCTCTCATTCAAAAGCAATAATCATTCCAGGAAATGGTGAACCATCTTCATTGCCACTTTCTACAGAGGACACAAGCCTTAAACCCCAAAGAGAATGCAGAGTACTGGCCCACAGGAGCTTCCATCTCTCAGTTCAAGACACAAGAGGCAAAGTTACAAAAGTAAAAGGTTTGGTCCAGGAATAACAAATATCCAGTTTTAATTCTTCCCCAGAAAGGCCACAATTATCCATTAAGGGTCCCCCAAAAAATCATAAAAATCCCAGGAGTAAAGAAAAAGTCCAACCAGACTGCTCAAGGCCACTGGCAGATGAATGCATTTAGTAATAGCTGCCCAAGTGTGGTGTGACGTGGGCGTTGGGGTGACGGGGCACGTTGGGGTTGGGGTAAATGCTTCCTGCAGGGGAGGTCCAATAGGGGGAGGCCGCTCCGAAGAAACTGGATGATGTGACAGGCATGGAGGAGGGGTGTGGGGGCACAAAGTTCACCTTCTGCTGGTGGGCATGGTAGGACGGCATGTAGGACAGATCCGACGGGTACTTGTACATGGAGGACTCGGTGGGGTGGGGCTGCAGGGCCTGGGCGATGCCATGAAAGTCAAATTTGTAGGCATACCTCTTGCCGTGCACTTTGGTCATAATGTTCTTGTCGTAGTAGTATCGCAGCGCCCGGCTCAGCTTGTCATAATTCATGTTGGGTTTGCTTTTCCTCTCACCCCAGCGCCGCGCAACCTCGTCGGGGTCCGTCATCTTGAACTCGCCGTTGGTGCCCTCCCAGGTGATGCAGTTGGAGTTGGAGCTGTCCGACAGCAGCTCCAGCAGGAACTGCCACAGCTGGATCTGCCCGCTCCCTGCAGACATGAGCCAAGGGGAAAGGAAATGACTCGGGACTTCCTGCTCTGGGGCACACACAAAGGCAGGAAACAGAAGGACTATCTCGATCTCGACTGGGAACTGCTCCTTTAGGCCTTGGAAAGGCAGCCCTAGGAGTGGATAAACTGTTCCCAGCAAACAAGTTACTCAGCCCTTTGTTCTGGGCATGGGCCTGAGGTCACATTGCATTTCGTAATGGTTGCCTTTGGCCTTAGAATCCTCGGGCTATTCATAAACAGGGCTTTCCGTGAGGACGCTGCTCTGCAGAGTTTTCACAGACTGGTTAGCACGGTGTGCTTCTCCCCTCCACTACTCACTGTTTGCCATGGAGATTGTTTTGGATACCTCCAGCTCTCTTTCCAGTGGGTGATCTGAGTTACACAGGATGATTTGTTCCCCAGAGGACTCCTGGTTTTACTCAGTGTAGTTGTACAAGTAGTTAAGGGTAAGTTAAGAGCCTTAGGAGGATGTTTCCTTACAGACATCCTATGTGTACAAGTTTGGTTACTTTGAGCAGGATTTGCTCCAGGCCTTACTCCCTAAAATCAGGGATTATTTACTGAGATGATGTGGTAGGGACAGTTACACTGTGATTTTCAGAGATGTTTTGTGCCTTTCTTCTTGTAACCCACAGCAGACAGTGAAAAATTAATCTGCACTGATTAAATCTGAGAGACCAGCACTTAAGTCCCCTGTAAACTTCTTCTTAGGGAATGCTGGGTTTGGGTCAGAACATCCAGGATGGTGATTTTGTCCTCACAGAGATGATGTTGCACCACTTTCCTCACTTTCTTGTAAGGATTTTGGCAAAAGCCCTTGTGAGGTCACAGCTACCAAGTTCAGTGGCTCTCAGAAGTCCCCCAAGGGTGCAGGGACAGCAGCTGCTCCCCCAGTGCAGGCTAGAGCAGCAGCTGCAAAGGAAAACCCACCTTTTTGATAAGGGGGGTCTGAAATGTAAAATGAACTCACCTGGATTGGCAAGACGGCTGCTGGTGGGCCCCAGAATTTGGTAGGGATCTAAAAAATAAAATAAAATTTAAAAAAAAAATCACCCAACAATATTTAAAGGATGTTTCATCAAAAAAGAAACTCCATGTCATTCTGTTTATTCTAGATTTTCATTTTCTTTCATTACTCTTTCTGCCCGTTCTCCCAGGGCCTGGAAGTGCTCTTTCTTTCTTTCTTAGCAAACAACCACCAAGTATTTCTCGAATCAAAAATGGCACAGCCACAGTTTCAGGAACTGCTCTCAGACCTGCCTGCTTTTGCAGTCTGGGATCTCCTTGGACATACACTGCACTGTGTGGCAAGCAGAAAACATCAAAAGTGGAAAAAAACCTGTGGGATAGGAGAACAGCCACAAAGCAGGAGCAAATGAATTTCCCCTAACAAAAAAGAGCTAAATAAAAAGGAGAGCAGATGAGATTTTCAGATTTACTTGTTAGCAGCTCAGCTCGCTGCCCTGGGAGGGCAGGAAATATTCACCCAAGTCTCTCTTTGTGAAGCAAACACAGCATTAGAGAGATGAGAGTAACAGGAGCTTGTCGCTGGCTCCATCAAGGCTGAGTGGTTCTTGAGAACCCCACAAAGCATTTATTAGAAATGAATTCCTTCCCTTTCTATGGGGCCTCCTCAGCCCTAATCTCTGCACTTCTCCTCTGCCTCTCTCTGGTTGTGGTGATTTGGATCTGCAGTGTTTGCTCGAGGACTGAATGGGTGCCAAGAGAACCAAGCCCCAGAGCAGGGGAAGGGGATGGAAAGCAGCTGTGCCGGGCAGGGAAGGTGGGAAGGCAGCGGGGAACACCCCCTGCTCTGCCCAGTGGGGCTGCTTTCTGGGCCGGGGAAGCCCTGCTGGAATGGCTGGAGACACTGCCAGCGGGAAGGGACAAGCTGGGATGTGCAAGGGGATCATTCCCTGGGGACACTGGCAGAGAGATGTTCCTTCGGCTGGGGAGGGGCAGAGCAGCCACACAGAGCCTGTCGGGAAGAGCTGCTGGCACAGCTCAGTGCCTGTCCTGAGCCTTCCCCTGCCTGGGGCTGCTCCTCACGTGAATTCCCCCAGGCTGCTCCCAGTCCAAAGGTCACAGAATCCTGTGGGATTCTCACCTGGCTGGGGCCGCTGCTGCTCCGTTGTCTTATTCACATTTTGTGTCCCTGTGACAGGAGGGCCTGGAAAGAGAGAAGAGGTTTACAGGGACAGAAAATAGGTACAAAGTACAAAACACATCCCGTAGGAATCACAGCAGCTGCAAGGGAAAGGTTTGCTCTGACTTGAAAAAAAGCTGATATTTTGGGGATTGTACTATAAAATTGAGAGATGTTCCAAAAAATTTAAATTTTCAGTGTAAAATGAAAACACACCAATAAGGAAAGCATTGTATAGATGTTTATAATTTGCCAAAGAGGTAGCGAGACAAGGAAAATACATAGATACTTTATTAATTTTCTGCCTTTTATTGCAACTGAACTTCCATTCTAGTTTGCATCCATGTTGTGAACAAAAAATTGGATTATTAAATGGACAAATTCCTTTCACTCCTTTCACGTTGGAACTTTCCCCACATTTTTTTCAAATGCAAATTAGTTTTTAGGAAAAAAAAATTGGGGTTTATCAAACGTTTGGTTGAAAGCATCATGGCGATTTGTATAAATCCCTTCAACAGGAAGATCTGCTCCCCCTTTTTGTACAATTTCTCACAACAGAAAACTGTGACTCAAAGAATAATTCTCACATTTAGGGTGAGCACAGCTCAGGAAGCTGCAGAGCAAAGGGAGAAGACTGTGCCATGGATTTACAGCAGGAGTGCCTTGCTGAGTGACAGATGTGCCCACCCTGCACAGGGAGAAGCCCCAGCAGTGTGACAGGGGACAGTGGCTCAGAGCCAGCAGGCTGTGCCAGCTACAACACGGATTTTAGGGACAGAGAATTGGTCTGGGATGTCACCCCCCTGCTGGGAATCCAAGGCACTCTAAACCCAGTAAGAACAAGAACTGGGCATGAGCAGGGCTCAAGCAGAGGGGCCCCATCTGTCTCCTGGACTTTGCCTTTCTAGAAAGTTGGCAGAAACTCTCAAAATGTGCCCGAACTGTCCAGATTTGTCCCTAAAACCATCACAGCATGGGACAGGCCCGTGATTAACAGAGTGTCTGTGCAGAGGATTTGCTCCAGCCCCTTAACCAAACCCTACAAGTATTGCTCTGTCCATAACATCATTCTGCTTCTTATATGTCACCAATTCTACCTCTTATCCGTCCCCAAATCTTCTGCCCTTCTGATACTCCTAGAACAGGCCAGCTGTGCCCAAGTCTCATTTTAATCTTCCATTGCACAGTTTGTGATTCCCATTGGGACAACTTACTTTTGGAGAGGCCAGCATTCCCATTACTGCCCCATCCTGCTCTCCTGACTGCATCATAGGAGGGATCTAATGGCAAAAGACAACGGGCACAGAGGGGTTGAAATGAACTTTTCCTAGAAAAAAACTTGCAAGAATCTGGCTTTGCTTTGTGGTCCCAGCTGGCTTGACTTCTGTAGGGCTACGTTTTTTTCCCTCTCCCACATCTCCAGTGCTCCCCTACCCCTACAGAAGTGTAATTAGGGGTGCAAATGCAGCAATGGGGCTCTTTGGGCAGTTATTAAGCCTGACATGTTCTGACCATGAATTGCCGTCGTTGCACTCCGTGGAATTCAGTGTGACCCATCCCAGCCAAAAGGAGAACCCTTTCTCTTATCCCAAGGCAGAGGAGGAGGAGGAGATGAACCCTGTCATTATTTCAAATAATTTAAATGAGAATTTTAAACCTGGGGAGGCCGAGGATTTGCAGTCACAATAAGGATGCTGTTTCAAGGAGACGAAAAAAGTGGAAAAGCATTTTCCAGGGATATCCCAAGTACCCCTCTGCCCAGTACCTCCTGCCTGTGGGGCTGCGCAGCTCCCTGAGGAGCCATCCCAGGCACTGGCACATTCCTGCAGCACTGGGAAAGCCGCTGAGGCTTTGAAATTACAGCCTTGCAGTTATTGGCATGGAAAGGAAAACACAGAGGGATGGGAGAGGGGAGGGTGGGTGAGCCAGAGGAGGAGGGAAGAGAGGGGAATGGGGGAAAACAGAGCTCATGTAATCTGCCTGTTTTTATTTTTATTTTACTTGTTGTTTTTTTTTTCTTTTTCGCAGAGACCACAAACCCCACTGCAAATAGATCAGACTGGAAAACAAACCACTGTGGTTTCAGCTGGGACAAAGAGTGGGATGGGACAGCTCTGGAAGAGGGAAGTGACAGCCTCATCCACGCTGTCCCAGCAGGGAGACCTGTCCCCATCTGGGATCTGTGTCACCACTAGGGATTCCTGCCCCATTCCAGATCCCTGTCCCCATCTGGGATCTGTGTCACCATTAAGGATTCCTGTCCCCATTTGGGATTCCTGCCCCACTCCAGATCCCTATCCCCATTAGGGATCCCTGTCCCCATTNTGGATCCCTGTCCCATTCTGGATCCCTGTCCCATTCTGGATCCCTGTCCACATTCTGGATCCCTATCCCCATTCTGGATCCCTGTCCCATTCTGGATCCCTGTCCCATTCTGGATCCCTGTCCCATTCTGGATCCCTGTCCACATTCTGGATCCCTATCCCCATTCTGGATCCCTGTCCCATTCTGGATCCCTGTCCCATTCTGGATCCCTGTCCCATTCTGGATCCCTGTCCACATTCTGGATCCCTATCCCCATTCTGGATCCCTGTCCCATTCTGGATCCCTGTCCCATTCTGGATCCCTGTCCCATTCTGGATCCCATCCCCATTCTGGATCCCTGTCCCATTAGAGATCCCTATCCCCATTCTGGATCCCTGTCCCCATTCTGGATCCCCTGTCCCCATTAGGGATCCCTGTCTCAATTCTGGATCCCTGTCTCCATTTGGGATTCCTGCCCCACTCCAGATCACTGTCCTTGTTCCCGTGGCCGGACAAGGAGCAGGAGGACGGGGCAGTGCCTTGGTGCTGTTGGGACCTTTCCCCCAGGCCCAGTCTCCAGCAGCTGTCTCTGCTCTAAACAAGGTGCTGTTTGCAGGGGAGCATTTTCCTGGCTGGAAAACCGTTGTGTAATCCCGATTTATCCCAGTGGGACAGAGCTCTCCTAGTGACCAAAATCAGAGAGCAGGGATGGGATCTGAGGCAGTCCCTGCTTTTTCCCATGTCCTCCCTGCAGCCAGGCTCTGACTTCCACTCCTCCCCTGGGATACCCCTCTGAATGATTTCAGTCAGAGCTATCAGAGCCATATTTGCGGAAATGCTTTGAAAAACCCAAGTTCTGCACTGAGAAAAGCAAAACCTTCAGCAATGTCCACCAACTGAGATGTTAATGTACATTTTGGTTTGTTCAATCAATAAACAGTTCCGTAACGTAACATTAATGGAAATGCCATATGACCATTCTGTTAAAAGAAAGGCAGCAATTCTTTCTTACAACAGAAAAATCCTTTTCAAAATAGGGAAAATTTCCTTCCCAAAAAGTAGCAGAACTCAGTGAAAATGTTCAGATTTGTCTGATATTTTTTGGGGCCAGATCATTGACTCAAGGGAATTAACTGCTACAAAGGTGCTGCTTGATCCAGAGTCACCAGTGGATTTTGAGTAAAAAATAGGCCATGATTTGGGGAGATGATTTTCCTTCTTCTCCTCTTCCTCCTCCTCCTCAGGTTTAATTCAGGCTGATTGAGTTTCTTTGTCTCAGTTTTTCCTCTATACATATTTTTATTTATGGATTATGGAGCAAAGTGTGGGAATGTATAGAGGCAGCCTTGTGTTGTAGGATGAGATTCAGCCCTGAGCGTGCCTTTGCCAGAATAAGAAGGGTTAAATATGATCATCAGCCATACAGGCCCTGCTATTGAAACACTGTGTGCAATGAGCTACTGCAAGTTTCCAACTCTTTCTTTCTCTCCCCTCAAAAAAAAAAAAAGTCCAAATGCAAAATGCTATTTTTATGTCACAAAAATCCTTGCAACGTGAAAGAACCGCACCAGCCCTCCTGGCTTCCAGACTCAGGTTTGAAAGCTGAATGTCTTTAAAGCAAAATGGAAAAGGCAGAGCCAGGGAATCCATCCAGAGACTCAGGTTCCTGCAAAAACAGGACCATTCCCAGGACCTGACGCCCAGTGGCTCAAAGAGATCCTACAGATCTCCAGCCAGACAGTGACAGGGAGAGTCTTATCTGTCATTTAAACCATTTGGATTTTACACCAAAACTTGCCATGGGATGGAAATTCAATTAAAAGACTTGGACTGGGGGTCTCTCCTGGTGTAAATCAGCAAATGGCTACAGTGAAGTGGGGGCAAATTTATCCCAGAAAGGATCAGGTCCCCATGTCTGGTTTAGACTTAGAAGGCCCCATGGAACAAGAGCCCTATGACAAATGTGTGTTCAATACAAAATGGAATTAAAGAGCAGAAAATAAATCATAGATGCTTTCAAGAGCTGTCATTCTGCAGCTGTCTGGTTTATGTCCAGAAATTCCCCAGCATGAATGCTCAGCCTATTAGAAGGAAGGTAAAGGATATTAATAATACTTTGCACTTTCACAGCACCTTTCAACTGAGGATCTCACAGCTTTGCAAACATTTGCACTCACAGTGCGCCTGGGAAGAAAGTTAAATATAATTTTATTTATTCGCAGGCATAAATGCACTTTCTGCAGGCTTTAGCTGCCTTTTCCAGATGCACTGCCTTTCCCAGAAATCAGGCTGTGTGGGGCAGGCTGCAGCTTTGGTCTCTGCACCCTTTTAACCCTGGTCTCCACTTTCTCGCCCCAAATCTCCCTCGGCTTCTACCCTGCCACTCTCTGCCCAGCTCTCCAGACAGCTCCTGTCTCCCCTGGAGCTGTGTCCACTCCCAGCAGCTCTAGGGAATATTTAGTCTGAATAGACTGATAGATATTGCTGCGGGTAGATGGGCAGACACACAGACTCCCTTCCCAGGAAACCAGCCTGAAAATCCCCAGGTGGATTCCCACACCATGATCCCAAATCCATGTTGGTGCTTTCAGGCTGAGTGCAGCCCAGTGAGCAAAGCTTTAGGGAGTCTGTGTTTCAGATACGATGTATTAGGGAGCAAACCCTCTCTGATAAGCTTTAAAAGGTTCAAAAAATAATACAGAAAAACCGTGTGTGTTTTATAAATCTGAGAGTTTGGGACAGAAGGGAGGCAAGGAGGGGTTTCACTGAACAATGGACTCCCAGTGCCTGTGCTTCCTGAGCTGCTGGGAGGTGCTGACAGCCCCTTCATCCTGCTCCCTGTGGAGCAGCTTTCTCAGTCAGGCCCGAGTCAGGCACCACTTTTATGCTACCAGCCCTGATGAGGCTTTCCAGGAGAACTATGAGCTTTGGGCCCAGAATATCCACGTTTTTTAGGCCTTTATTTTTCTAGGATGGATACAGTGAGGCTGCGTAAAGGCTTTACATGCACTATAGGGGAATATTTGGAATTCCATGCATGCTGGCACTACAGGCAAGACTGGGAAGAATGAAGAGCACAGGAATCTCTGGTGCTGGTACCTCCAGGGGAATTCAGCAGCTGGAGGGTGGGAAGGGGCTTGTCCTAAGCCAGGAGACAGAGCCAGGAAGGGAGATGGGGAAGGCAGATCCAGGGTGTCCTGGGGGATCCAGACTTGTGATGTGGCTAAGTGGTCACTTGGGGTCTATATAGGGAGAAAGGGAAAGGAGGATCAGGTACCAGGAGAATCCTGTGGATCTCATAGCCCACTTCAGATTTGCAGCCTTCTCGTTCCCTTCTCCTGATTTGCTTCACTGAAATCTCTAAGGCCAAATCCTGCCTGGAAATACCTGTGCTCCCTATCCAGGTGAGACAGGTCATCCCAGAATAGTTCCTCCTGCGTTCTAGGTTTAGGCCATGGATTCTCCACGCAAAACACAGGCTAGGTTTTGCAAGGAGTCCTCCTGCTTCAGGAGGAAGAAAGGACCCTGGCCTGGTGTCTGGAATTTAAATTAGCTTCCCTAAATGGGAAAAGCAGACCCAGGTGTCCTGGGGGATGCAGACCTGTGATTAATCCAAATGGTCCCTTGGGGTCTATTTTGTGGCCACTTTATGGGAGAGAGGGAGAGGGGAGCACAGGACCCCAGGGCCTGTCCTACCCAGGTGAAGTTGTGAGCGGTGCCTCGGATCAGTCCCAACACAGGAACAAACCCCAAAGCCTTCTCCTGCTGCAAGCCCAGCCTGCCCAGGTCTGCACATCCAGCCCTCCTTCCCCCTCCTGGAGATCCCATCAAGGAGCTGGGCTGGTGCTCAAAGCCAGTTGGAGAGCAGAAACCCAGACTGTGGCTTTCTGCAGGGACCAGGGAGCCAAAACCACCTCCAGCTCCTCCTACAAACATCCACTGGACTGGTTTAAATGGTGGCAGCGAACATTAAAGCTGTGGAGCCCATAAGAGGTCCCTCCCTGGTTCCATGGACACGTTCTGAGTGCTCCACACACACAGGACACTTGCTCCACATCCACAGGGGACACTTCTGACTGCCTCCCCCCCACAGGTGACATTTCTGACTGCCCCACACACACAGGGGACACTTCTGACTGCCCTACACACACAAAGCAAAGCTCCCAGGGTCAGCAGAGAGGAGCTCCAGCTCCTCCCAGCACAAAGCTGTGAAGGCTCTGGGCTCTCATCTGTCTGTAGGTGTGGGCAGGGATAGTGGGACAGGGACTGGAGCAGGGCAGGCTCTGAGGACTCCTGTGGCCTTTTCCAATGGATCTGACAACTTCCCATCACATTTACCCAGGTCCAGGGGTATGTGTGTCACAGCTGAGCACACAGGCCTCAAAACCTCACAGCATTGTTCATCCTGCAAGGAACTGCTTTTCAACTTACTATATTTGCTAATTAAAATGTTTAATTAACACATGTGCCACATGTCGTGCTCTTTATCATTCCTGGCCAGTGTTACATGAGACTTAGTTACATGAGACTTTCCAGTCCTTCAGCACCAAACTCTTTGTTTTCCCCTTCAAGACACAATGTGCTGTTCCTTGAGCTAAGAGGAACCACTCCAAGAGCCAGAGGTGGAAATCAGTAATTCTAAGTCTCTTTGCTATGAGGAAGCAACTCACTGAGTGCAGAATGATTTCAAAATTACTTCTATTTAACATTATCAAGCTATTTGATTATTTCATGATTGAAAAATATTATCAAGCCATCTTTTACATCCATCTGGGTGCACTGCTGGACTCAATGATCTCAGAGGCCTTTCCAACCTGAATTACTCTGTGATTCTCTGATCTCTACATTGTTGTTAACCTGTCTCACAGATCCCAAATCCAGGCCTGGAACAGCACTGGGTTTTGACCTGAAGTCAACTCAAACCAAGCGAGAAGGGATGACTCCCGGATTTGGATGATTAATCTGCAGCAGAGATGGATGTGGAGGACAGATTTAGATTGGGGAGTGTCTGAAAGTAGCTGAGAGCCTGGTTATGAATTGCTGCCTTTACAGAAATAGTGATCTGAGGGATCAAACATTTCTGATTGAACTCCTGTTCTAAATCAGTGATGGCTGAAGCCCACTTATTTCCAGAGTCAGACAGGATCTGGATGGTGTAGAAATAGAACTAGGATTCAGCATTCCTGTCCCTGGAAGTGTCCGAGGCCAGGCTGGGAAGGGCTTGGAGCAACCTAGGCTGGTGGAAGGTGTCCCTGCCCATGGCAGGGGTGGAACTGGATGAGCTTTAAGGTCCTTCCTACCCAACCCATCCTGGGACTCTGATTTCCAGAGGGGACTTCCTGAGCTGGCCCAGGCAGGGCATGCTCAGGACAGGTCACTCTGCTTTGAGCCCTGTGCCCTGTCCCTGTTCAGAGCTGGGGTGCAGGTAAGGAACTCCTCCAGGGCAGCTCTGCTCCCCACTCAGACTCGAAGTCACTCCCTGCCCTCTCTGAGCCAGAGGCGACAGCCCCCAGTGGTGCCTGTGGCTGGAAAAACATCCCCGAGCCTTGCAGCGCTGGCACTTCCTGAGCCACGTCTGCCTCACCCCGTGCAAGCCTCACAAAGACACATTATGAAGAAAAGGAGGAAGTAATGAGAAGATTTTTTTTCCTTGTTGTTACTTTTTTTAATATCAGTAGCAGAAATCCCATTGCACAGTGCACAGAGACTGAAGAATGTGTCCTGAGAATCCCTCCCAGAGCCAGCTTGGAAAAGCAGATGCTCTCCAGGCAGCAGAGATGTTCCTAAGCTATGCAGGGCTGCAGGAACAGCCAAGGCACAGCTGCACATCCTCTGCACACCTACAGAACCACCCAAAACACAGTCAGGAGCAGGCAGGAACGTGCCCACAGCACTGTGTGGATTTTACCCTCAGCACAGGGCATAAAACCAAGCCATTGACAGGCCTGAAGGTTGCTCGTGTTGAAAAACACAAATACAGAAGTAAGAAAACCACAAACATCATATCCATGGAGAAAAAGGCCACGCACACATGAGAGAAAAGGGAAGATACACATGCGCAGCTATGGCAGTTTTATAGCTTTTAAGTCATCACCAGGAAACAAATTAACTCTTGTTTTAGGAAACAGCCCAAGCACTTCCAAAGCTTGGGGAGGGAGGGCCTGGCACCCCAGCAAATGTGTGACCGCCCCCCCAGTGCAAAAACACTCCTTGCACTGCACCCCAGGCAAAATAATAATGGCTCTTTTGCTGGGGGAAAAGGAAGGATAATGGTTACTTAGAAAGTGCTCCAGACAAGCTGTCAGGTTGAATTCAGAGAACTGGAGTCTACTCTGGGACAGCGCTGGCTCGGGGTGATCCCTTGTGAGTTGGGTTTCCTGCCTGCTACAGCTTAAAGACAACGATTCTTTGTTTCCAGTTTTTCTGGTGAAAAAACACACGCCTGCCTCCGAAGAGGGTCAGGGAGAAAGCAGACAAAACACTAACTCTGGAATTTCAAAGGAAAACAATTTAAAAAAAAAAGAAAGTATAAAAAGCAAAATCCGAGTGCGCTGGCTACTGTCTCCCCTGAACTCATAAATCCCTGCTTGGCCACACAGCCAAAATGAAAGGAGACCTAAAAAAGCCTCCCCTTTTTCTGCTGCCGAGCTAAAAATGAGATATTTCATCGCCAGGCACACAAATATCATTGAGAAATGTTTTAGCAAGTACAGACAATTAGGAGGGCACAAAGCTGCAGCTGCTTTTCCTCTGCCACAACTGAAGCTGGAGAGTTTAAAAGCTTTGCTGAGAAAGGGGGCTGCACTGACACACTCAGAGAAGAGTTTATTGAATATCGTCAATGTTTTTCACTACAACCTTTTAGATCTGAAAAATTGCCTTTTCAGTAGAAGGGTTTTATGCAGGAATTTGAGAGTGTTTTCCTGTGGGAATTGTGCTTGTGCAACCACATTCCCTGTGGTCTCTGTCCCTCTCTCCCCGGTCCCCCAAAATCTGAACCTATTACCCCAAATTGTCGCTCAATTTGACAAGTGGGAGAGAAGAGTTTTGAGGAGTTCCTACCACTTTAAAGGGAACAGAGGTTGCTGCCCTGATGGTGAGAAAACCAGCTGCACAGACTTATTTTGTGAGGTACCAGGGAATTGGAGTGAGAGATTTTAATTTATGCTCCAAAACCAGGAAACTCTTCCTTAGGGCTTCACAGTGAGCATTGATGCAAAGCCCCAGGAAATCACACTGGATTTCAGAGTTCACTGATTTATTTATCTTATTAAATTTGCCAACAACTCCGCCAAACACACCTCTTGTACCTAAACATCGTCATTGTTCACATGACTTCTATAATGTGAACATATACATGGGATAGCCACAGAAGAAACCCTTAAAACCCCCCCTCCATCCCTGTTCATGCATTCCCGTAGAGATTTCTTCCCTCTTTGAAAGGTACCACATCCCTTTTGCCTGTGCTCTGCTTGAGTCTGGGTGGGATTTCTGAGACTTTGTGATGGTTTGTCACTGTTCTCAACCAAATCTGGAAGGTTCAAGAAGGATCCTATGCCTCTCTGCAACTCCTTGACAGGACCCAGGGTGGGGGTTGGGATTTCTCCCAGGAACAACTACAGGACAAGAGAAAATGCCCTCAGGTTGTGCCAGGAGAGGCTCAGGCTGGAATTTCTTCATAGAAAGCCTTGTTAAACACTGGCAGGGCTGCCCAGGGAGGTTTGGAGTCTCCATCCCAGGAGGTGTGCAAGGAACACCTGGAGGTGGCACTCAGTGCTCTGGGCTGGGGACAAGGTGGGGATTGGCGGCAGGTTGGACTCAAGGGTCTGGGAGGGCTTTTCCAGTTTAAATGATTCTGGGGTTCTGTTTTCTTGGGCTGAGCCCGGCATGTGCAGAGGACAGACCTATGCTGAATGCAGCTTTTGAACCAAGATCCTGAATGACCTGGAGACAAACAGCCCCAGGAGCCCCTCTGGTTAATTCTCACCTGTGACGCTGAGCCTCCCTTCACACACTCTGCTACCTCCCCGCACAAACACCACTTCCCAGGGATCGGCATGTATTGGAAAGCACCATACACTCCAGCCCAGCCATTCCACAGGTTGCATGGACACAGGAAACTTCACACATCCACACACCAGGATTCTGCCTCATTGGGAGCCCCCAGCTCTGCCCTGGGTTCAGCTCCTGCACAGCGTTTGCTCGTGTATTAAACACACAAATTACACAGACCCTGACACACTAAAAACTTTAAAACTGTGCTGGAGTGAGGCCAGAGAACTCAGAGCCCTTTGGGAACCTAGCCCTTTGGCCTCCCAATGTTGTTGTATGCGAATATTCTTTCCATTTCCCCATGGAAACCTGCTCAAACGACACCATTCTGCAGGAGAGCAGTTTAAGGTCTCCCTGGACTGGGGCAGCCGTGGGCTCGGATTCATGTCCCTGTTTTCAGTACCCACAGCAGATCACTCATTGCTCCAAACAGTCCCAGAAAATGACCCAGACCATCTCTGAAGTGGGAGGGGGACACAGCTCTTTCCATTCAGCCATGAGAGCAGCTTTGTTTCATTTCCCAGAAAATTGCTTTCCAGCCAAAAAATACTGGTGATTTTCATTAGAGCAACTTACTCCTCAGAGGCAGCTGAAGACAATTTGTCCCAGTGACGCTCAGTCCCATCCTTTGGAGTGTTTATGAGGCTGGGAAGGGGAACAGCTGATGCAGCAGGAGTCCTTGGAGCAGGACAAGGGTTCTACCTGTCTGCTGAGAGAACACTCAGCTGCCCCGGGCCCCAGCTGTGGGACTTACAGGATCTGCTGTAAAGATTCCCAAGATTCCTGCAGCAGAGATCTGCACTTTAGCTCCCCAAAAGCAGAGCTGTAGCTCCTTCTGTTTGCAGAACTGGCACTGCAGGGAGGGAGAGGGCAGGAAACAGAAAGGAAAAAGGGAGTCAAGTCTGCAGCTTCAGCCAGGACAGCTCTGCCTGCAGAGCCAGGGCACCAAAGCCAGCCCTGGGACAGTGCTGGGACAAGTGCCAGGCTCCCTGTGCTCCTGGGGACATCGTCCTGAGGGAGGGAGCAGAGCCATGTGCTGCATCTGGAACATCTGCAGCTGTCTGTGCTGCAGCTGCACTTTTTTTTTTTTTTNNTTTTTTTTTTTTTTGACTCGTAGGTTCTTTTTTTCCAGCCATGGATGGAACATGTTGTGTAAAGAGCAGTGTAAATGTATGCAAAGGGCTCCTGTCTTTCCCTGGAATCTGCACAAGCAGGTTATTTGCACTGGTTATGTAGAAAAATTACAGGAGGAGTGAAGAAAATGGGATTTTTTTTCCTATCTTTGGCATGTTTGGTACTATTTCATCACCTGCTTTTGAATCCTCAAGGGAAAGTGGTTAGAAAAACTCATATTTTTATTCACGGGTGTAGAGAGGAGAAATATTTACAGGATTGGTAGATTCCAGATGCACTGACATGAAGAAAACTATTTAATATTTTGAGAAGTTAAAAAATCATAAAAAAAAAAAAACCCAAAATTTTTAACCTGAAACTTCTTTTCCAAAAGAATATCATCTTTTGGAGTAAGAATATCATCTTGAAGGGAGCCCATTAGAAAGGAAACAAGAAAAATCCTGTTTCCTAAGAAAACCAGACTGAGGAATTCCAAGTCTAGTTTTATTAGCATCGTGAGGTTCTGCTGTGGTATTGGATGAGCCACTTCATTCTGCTCCCCTAGTTCCTTATCTGCCAGCCTGTTGTGTTCTTCTGTCTCTTTTCCTGACATCTTACCTCAGCAGTAACCTCAGTCAGCTGCCGTGGCTTGGAGTGAGGCAGCTTATGCTACACCAACATCCAGTGTGGAAGGAATGATGGAATTTATGCCTTATAAGAAGAAATGGGGGAGGAATAGATGGGATTTCAACATTTCTATGTAGTTCTTAATTTTTATTTGCCTCTCCCCTGGGTGTGCTTGGTCCTTTATTGACTCATGATAAAAGTTCCATGTGAAGCTGAGGGCTCCACGCTAACGGCAGCGAACCCAGAGCTCTGTCAGCTGCACTACAGAGACACTCTCGAGGCCACTAAAAATGCAGGGGGAGGGACACTTTCCCCTCAAATTTCTTTCAGCCTGAATGACTCAAGGCCCGAGTCACCAAGTGTTTAAAAATTCAGGGGAGTGCAGTTCTAGACAGAGATTTTTCTTTTTAAGAAAAAAAAGAAAAACAGACTTTTTTTGGCTTTATTTTTAGCAAATGCCTGGCCTGAGACAGAATGAGCAGAGGTTTGGGTGTAAGGGGAAATTGTGAAGGAGCACATGTCCCTATTTTATTCACACAGGAGCAAGTCCAGCTCAGATGAACTTTAAATAGATGATTGTTAATGCCAAAGCAGCAGTCAGAGCAAAGCCTGAGTGGCTCTGTCCCTCTAATGCCCCTGTTTTATCAACTGATGCTGCCTCAGAGGAGAGAACAGTGTGCCAGGTACATGCTGGACAAAAAGAGCTGCTGGAAGAAGCAGCCCTGATCTTGTGTCCAGGTTCAAGGCAGATGTTGGGGTTGAAATGCAAAGAGAAAGGAGGGCTCTCGGGGAGCATAGAAAGGAGGCAGCTAGACCCTCCATGCAGGAGCTGGTTAAATGTGGGGTCTGTTTGCTGCAGCCCCTCAGTGGGATGAGAGGTTTTGTCTCTCCAGCTGCCTTTCCCCACTGTTCTTTTTAATCCAAATGTGTGGATTAAACGTTCATCCATGAAGCCACGTTCTCCTGAAGAGCAGAGCTGTGAACCTCACAGTTCATTTGTGACAGTGAGGGAGCTGGCACAGCGACAGGCTGGCTCCAGGTGGGGTCGGCAGGAGATTTCACCCCTTCCCAGAAACTTCTCAAAGGAGGAGCTGAATAGAGCACAGGGGACAATCCCAATGCTCCTGCAGTAGCACAAAGGGAAAGGAAAACCCCATTTAAGGCTCATGTCCCCACACACTGAGTTACAGACTCTGCACAAGAGTTACAGAGCACAGAACAGATTTTTGCTCTTTATCACCCTACTTGGCCTTTATCTATCCGTTCTACCTCTTTGTGTAGGTAAGGAATGTGCCTCATCCTGTCCCTGCCCATGGACTGGAACCAGATGATCCTTAAGGTCTCTTCCAACCCAAACCATTCTGGGATTCTGTGATCACACCCATCATACCAACGTTCACAACATTATCTTGACTGACAGTCTAGTTTGTCAATAAAAACAAGAACAAGGAGCAGGGCTGGAGCTACAGAGGAGAACATGAAACACCTGACTGAAGGACACATAAAAACTCCAAAGCCTGAAAGAGCCTCAAGAGAGTTATTATCTTCTAAACTTCAAGGTTTCTAAGCTATAGGTACATGGTCAGAATTCCTACTAGATAGAAAAAACAAAAAAAAAAAACCAAAAAAAAAACCAAGACAAAAAAACGGGTTATTTGAAACAAAAAAGAAAATCTAACTATTCCAAAATGAAAGTGTCAAAAAGATACATTTGGTCTTTCTTGCTGGAGATCCATGGATGGGTTTGGAATACCTGAGTGGCCTTTACAGCAGTGAAATTTATTGTGAGAACATTTTATGCTTTCAGCTGCCAACTCAGAGAGAAACAGTGTCTCAGGTCTTGCTGTCTGTGTGAGATTCCAAACTGTTCGCATCAGGAACAGAAAATGTGCCACCAGTTCACCAGCTCAGCAAAACACAAATGTGACAGTGACACATTTGATGCCACAGTGCTGGCTGGACAAGCAGAGATGGCATTTCTAGCCTGGGTGGGGCTGCACAGTAAGAATGATTCCTTTTTAACAGTGCTGTGAATGCAGAGCAGAGCAGAACATTTTCATGCCAAAGACATTATTAACAAACTCTAGTTTTAACACAATCAAACCCAGGACATTTATATGCAAAACACTGACCTTCTTTGGTTGCAAGACGTGAGGAATCTGTGTGGGATGGAGTGTTGTAGACCAGCAGTGAGCTACCTGCAAAGAAGAGAAAAGGAGTTAGAGCAGTCTGGGCACACTCTGCCACGGGGAGCCATGAGGGCAGATAGGAAATGTTGTTAATGTCATGGAAAAAAACTAATTTTGCTGCTAATTAGGCACACATTTTCTGTGAAATTAATCAAAAAGCTTGGTAACTGCAGGTCACATGTGCTGCTGTTTCCTCACTTGCAAAAAATAAAGATATTTGTTGCCTTCACCAAGTGCCTTGATGTCCCCCACTGAAAACTGACCTTAAAGGGTGAGGTTGTACAGGTACAGAATCTATCCCAGCACAGCCCCCAGAAATGCCTGTGGCACAGACTGTGTGACAGGATAAGGAAAAAGCTTTTCTCCCTCTGGCTGCAATAGAGAAATTTCCTGTTTGAGGAACAGGCAGGAGAAAAGACATGAATTGCACTGTCAGGACCTGGCCATTTTTAGAGTGTCACATGCTCGGTTTGAGGCTAGCAGCTGCACAGATCTCACTGGGATTTCAGCATCTCCCATGCTCTGGGGAATTCAAGGGCAGTTCTCTTGCAGAAAGGCCTTTCCATCCAGGCTCACGTGGCACACAAGTGCAGCACAAATGAACCTGTTGGAAGGGTCTCTGTTCTGCGCAGTCTGTGGGGGAAATGTTCCTTTCTAAGCATTTCCCTCTGGTCCTCCTGCAAACTCTCCTGGAAATGGAGGAGGAGATCCTGGTAGTTCAGGGAAGCCAGCATGAAATACACATTTCATGGCTGTCTTGTTAAGTGTGCTCACACCATCCCTTGGGCTCACCTTCCCTGCAGCTCCTTGGAGCAGCTGGTGCTGGGTCAGTGACAGCCCTGACAAGGCAGAGGGTCCTGTTTGTCCTGATGGTGTGGCTGGAGCAGCACCAGTCCTGCCCTAAGAGAGCTTTTATGGCTCTCCTGATCCCCTCGATAAATGGGATCCTGCCCCTGAGCATCCCCAGGCTCCTCAGGAGCCTCTCTGCAGGTACAACAGCACAGCTGAGCAGGAACTTGTGGCTGAGCCCTGCAGTCCCACCTTCCTCTGGTGCACATGATCCCAAATGACCTCAGCTGCCCCTCAGTACTCACAGAGTGTCTCTCTTTCCTGTGGGAGCTGAAGTTTAGGCAGTTCCCTGCCAGATTTGAGAGCCACTGCAGGTGCTGGATGCTGCTGGCCCTCTGCCCTCTGCTGCGGTGGATTTCTATTCCTCCCCAAATGCAAACAAAGCCAGAGACTGCACAAGCCAGCAAGGACACAGAGGCCAGAGGTGTTGGGAAACAAAGCTGCTCTCAGGGAGGGGAGGATGGATGGTACCAGATGCTGCAAGTCAGGGGATGTTTCCAAAGACCAGGATGGATGGTGAATGAGGAGGTAAAGAGTTCAGAGGGATCCCAAGGGCACCCTGGCTCTCAAAGCTGCCAATAGCCAAAGGGATTGGCTGAAATATTTAGAGAGATTGGCTGCTGGAGGAATTGAAACCACTCTGTCCGTGTAACTCATGTTTTCATCAGATGGTTTCTGGCTTTGGCATTTCTTTCTTGAATATCTGTGGGGAAACTCCTGTCCACCACTCTCTCCTTTTCAGGTTATTTAAAGCAATCCTGAGTGCAACACCCAGCCCAGCTTCCCCCTGCCAGACAGGGAAGTGCTGGGGAATTCAGAAACGTGGTTTTCTATGACTAAAAGTGCTGTAAATGAGTGGCTGGAGCGGTGGGGGTGGGGTGATAAATAGCACTGAGCGAGCAGGATCAACCTATAGCTACTTTAGGCTAAAAAATGCAGCCCAAGCCACTGGAAAGGACCGGCGCCTCCGCTGGTTTAATTGCTCAAAGTTCTCACCTTTGCCCGGCAGTCTGAGGTTTCTGGTGGGAACACCACAGAGAGGGAAATGTGTTTCCTATTAAGGGTTTCAATGGAGGAGGGAAAAGGAGAAAGGCAGAGACCCAGATCAGGACAGAGGGAAGCAGGCAGACAGACACAAGCCAGGCTGCTCCTCCCTCTCTCCTTTGGGGGCAGAGCTCTGGCTATGATGAATTTTCATTTTTGTTCCTATTCCGTCTCCCTGGGTTGGCAACACTATGGATCAGCTCTCTCTGGTGTGGTTAATGCAGTGAGGGCTGTTCTCCCGTAATGTTTAAACACGTTATCTTATGGCACCCCCACCCTTCCCTTTCTTTTATTTCCCTTGCGTTCATCACAAAAAGATGCAAAAGGACTGAAAACCAAGAGTGTTTTTTTTTCCATAAACCCTTCCCTCTCACAAAGCAGCTCATCATTCAGAGGGCAGGAACATCTTGGCTCCACGGTCTCGGGGTCTATTTAATTATAAAGTCTTTTCCACCCTCACTTCCCCAGGCCCTGTGGCCCTCCCTGCATGGCTCCTGGTGGAATCCAGGTCCTGCTGCACTTGGCAGGATGGGTTTGTTGGGCATTAACGTATGGCTCCAAACCACTGAGCAGGTTTCTGCTTCTCACCACGGCCTCATTCTTTCCCCTTCAGGCTCCTCTCCTCTATGCACACCCCACACTCTGGCTCCCACCACCAGCGAGGGAAAGGATGGAGGTGGCAGCTCAGCTTCTTTTGACCTTCATCCTAAACACAGCGTGGATGCATCCAAAACTCCCTTCCCGCTGCCCAACAGCTGCCTGGAGAGGATTCACCAGGCAGAAAGTGCTTGAGGAAGATCAGTCTGGAGCCCCAAGGTGTGTGGGGATGGACAAATGGAATGCGAATCAAGGCATGGCTTCATGATTTTGGAGAGGGAACTAAAAGAAACATGCAAAGAAAGATGATTGTTTGGGGGGGTGGACAGGGAGTTCCCTGGAAAAGCCACTGGGGTGTTTCGGGAGGCTCCAAGGGATAGAGAGTGCTGCAGGACTGGGCTCTGCACTCTGAAATCTCCTGAGGACCAGAGACGCTGGAATTCCTGCCAGGTTCAATGCCTTATGGCAACAGGAAACAACTGCACCCTTCTGATCCAGGCCTAAGCCAAAGACTAAAGGTGCTGTGGGATGAGTTTGGGTTACTCTTGACTGCATTACACAGCTCACCTTGAATCCTCCATTCTAAAACTGAGACTGAGCTTTAGTTGAAGTCATGCAGATGTTACTGGTTTATTTTTTCAGTCTGGACTCAGATGTGCCAAAATGTATTTCATAGGCAGCTTTAAGGAAGTTTTCACCCCGATCAGGAGTGAAAACTGCTGAAAATCAGGAGTGTAAAATGCTGAAAACCTCCTGGGAAAGCTTATTTTCAGGGGGTCTTCTTGTCCAGTGAGCAAAGAGCTCAGAAAGTTCAGATCAGCTTTGTTTCTTGGAAAACAAACCCCAAAGCTGAGGATTCATGAATCATCACATATGCAGCTTAACATCCCAAGAGCACAAACACCTTTAGAGAGCCTGGGTAGAGGCAATCCAGCCTGTAGGTCTGCAATTCTCCCAATCTTCCTGTGCTTCTGGTCATCACCTATTCCCTACCCTAAGCAGGAGCAGAGCTGGATGTCTATGGGACAAACACCCTTCCAAAGGGGAAAACTTGTGAAAATAAAAGCCCATGTTCCCTGGCACTGAACATCTGCTGGAAGCTGGTCTGGAAAAGCCATCAGCTCCTCTGGAAGGCGTTACTCCATGAGGGAGACACCCAGCACTCCCCAGAGCAGCCTGTCCTCGGGCTGGGAGCAGCTGCAGGGAAGGAGGAATGCTCTGCCCAGCTCCACCAGACAGGAGCTGCTCTGATGACATGGCACTCGCAGCACGTCTGGGGCTCAGCACACACGGATTCATCAGCCTAACGCTGGGGGTGGACTGGGATTGAATTCCCCATGAAAAAGGAGAGAGTAATCTGCCTGGATCCAGCAAAGTTTCTCAGGTTTTTACACTGGCTTAATAGCACAGGAATCACTGCGGGCACTGCCCTGCGAGGACAGGATATTTTGATGATCATTATTGCAGCAGCACTTAAATATTGCAGCTGCACCAGGGCTCCAGTGCTGGGCTGTGGAGGTGTGAGGCACACTCCCTGCTCCACAGATCCACCATCCCAATGGAGGGGCCCAGTGGGAAGGCAGGATGGCTGGTGCCACCTTATAGACAGCAAAAACTCCTAATTTCAGGTATTTAAAGGCAAGGTGTGACCCTGGGACTGCTGTCCTGAATGTCAGTGTGCTCTTGTGCTTCCTTGCTGGACATGGAGACCAGTGTGACCAGACTTCAGTATCCAAGGCTGCGTGGGATCAAGAGGAAGGTGCTCCTGAGCAAATGGGCAGCAGCAGGTGGTGAAGGTGGCCCCTGAACCCAGGTTTTTGGCTCATGCCACGAGATCAGCAATGCAATTCCCCAATACTGTCTTTGAACAGCCCAAACAACGGGACACAAACACTGGGGATGATCCTAGAAATGCCACCTAGAGAATTCCACTCCTCTGCCAAGCTTTCCAAATTCAGCCTGCTCCGGTGCTTTGAACCCATACAACTCCATCTCTCTGTCAATTCTCAAGCCTTATCAATAAGATGACTCAAGTACCTCACTTGCGTGTTTATTTTGTGGGAATTTGGAAGTGTTTCCAGTTACGAAGTGCCTGATCTCTCCAGCCCCAGTCAGAAGGTTTGGCCAAAGCACTGCTGGCTGCACAAAACTGCCTTCCCATTTCCCAGAAAAGTGTGTAATTCCACAGGCAAACCTTTGAAAGCTTCCTGTGGATGGGCAGCTCTTTGTTGATGACACAGAATTAAATTAGTAAATTATTTTGGATGGGAAATTGTTTTATTGTCCAGTCACAAGGGACAGAAACTCTTCAAATCCAACAGATTGGTTTTTTGTTGGCTTGACTTCTCAAAAAAAATAAAGGTAGGTCTTCCAGAGGCACCTATCTGTGATCTAACTCCTGTGCCACTGGAATCTATGAAGCTCTTACTGATTTTAGGCAGGAAATGATCAGCTTTGAAGAAACACTCTAAATTCTTTATCTCTGATTCACTGGCCAGAGGAGACATCTTCAGCTGCCTTTTCATCACAACTGGATTTTCTAGTGGAGAAAATACACTTTTTCCTTTACCTCTCCCTGAACTTCCAGCTTGATTTATGGCACTTTCTCCTGAGTTTTGAGTGAGTAAATAATAACACCTATAAAAGCTGTTTCACTTAGAAAAACAGCAGAGCATTTGGGGGCCCAGCTCCAGTTCTGTGGCTCATCACAGCATCATTACCCTCAGCACACCTTTGTGGGGAAAGGAAATGCTTTTAGCTCCATTTATAGGTTAAGAGGAGACATTTGGAAGCTGTGGATGTGCTCATGATTGCACAGAAGTCTTGGAAAAGTTGAAATCTATGACTCCCAGAACCAGGTGCGTGCACCATCCCTAAGGTGATCACTTCTGTTTGGGTGCCGGGATAATGCTTTTCCAGACTGCTCACAGCTCCTGTGTTTGGGGCTTAATAGAGCAAAAAGGGGAATTGGATCCATCCTGTACTCAAGTGCGGGGTAGAAAGGAGCAACTAAGTGCTTCCACAATGTTTTTCTCAGTCCTGGGTCATTTGCACAATATCTGCTCCAGCACATTTGTGTATGGGGAATCACTCTTGGGTTTTCAACTCTCTTCAACAAACCTGGGCCTGCAGGAATACAGGAAATCTCCAGCCCTGGTCAGTTGTGGGTCCTGTTTATGGGGAGGGCACAGCCCTCTAACTGCAAACTATGGAATCATTTGCCTGAGACGAATCAGTTAATGTCAGGTTTAATCTCCACGGCAAATATGCGTATTTTTATCACATAGCCACAGATGTTGTTATCTGTAAGACTTAGCTAATCTCCTTCAGAGCCCTGCTCAGTTCTTCACCTCCCTGATAGCATCAGTAGCTCCATCTGTGTTCATCTGAACTTTCCTAACCCAATTTTATTCCTCGTTTCCCTGTTTGCTCTCTCTGCTTGCCTTTCTCTGTCCATTTCCTCCCCCTTGCTGCAGAAAGAGTCCTGGGAGTTCCACACCGGGGGCAATTTATCCCAGCAGCGTGTCAGGATGGGGCTGGGATGCTCCAGGACAATACTCACTTTCCCTGAGGTAACTGAGGTGAGACAGCAGAATTTCTGTGTTGTAGGGGGAGGTGGTGCGCAGGAAGTCATCCTTGTTCATTTTGCAGAGCTCTTTGCCATCCATGTTCTGGAAGATGGTGGTGTCGATCTCCATCAAGCCATACTCCTTAATAGCCCACTCCAGCCACTGGCGCACGTGCTCCTGGGTCCAGAGGGTGGGATCTGGCAGGAGAGAACAGAGGATGGGCACACACACACCTCCAGACTCCCTCTGCCCCATCAGAGCATGAGCCATTGTTTCACAAGCAGATATATTGAATTTACTGATCCCACTTTGGCAGGATGAATCAAGCGCTGTGGATGGATAACCTGGTGCGGTCGTTTCTGGCTGTCCCCACCTGCCCCAACATCCCTCCTCCTCTTGGAAACAACACTGTTGACATTTGACTCTTCTCTGTCTGGAAAAAAGCTTCCCGAAGGAAGCTGATCCATTTGAGAGCGAGTTCCTGTCCCAGCTGTGACTCTGCAAGGCAGAGTGACATCAGGACTGTGGGAATCCCACCGTGGGCACTGGGGATCCCCACAGCTGGCACGAGAAACCCTGAGCATCGGGGTGTTCATGGTCAGCAAAGGGACTCAGAAAATAAGGTAAAACAAAACAAAACAAAATAAAATAAAATAAAATAAAAATAAAATAAAATAAAATAAAATTAGTGTTGCTAAAACAGAGCAGATTGCCCTGGGTGTGAGTCAGAGTTATTCACCCCAGGGCAGGAACACAATTCAACCTCCACTTCCCTGTAAACCCACCCAGCTGTGTGAGGGCAGGGCAGATTTTTCGCTGTCTGGGCATCCCTGACTGTCAGCAGAGCTCCAGCTGTGGGATCTTTATTGCTGCTGGTGACGTAAGAGACGCTCTGAGCCTGGCTGGAGCTCAGGCCCCGTGGAGATGAGTGGCCGCACCAGTGGTTAAAAAAAGAAATCAGTCTTTGAATTCTGAAAAGGGCATTAGATCAGAGAGCCCCAGCAAGAGCTGGTGCCACGATACCACTTGACAGAGTCATTTTCAGAGCATATCAGCATTTTCAGATGTTTCCTGTGCTGCTGCTCCCCACGTATCCCATTTCCAAGTCTGAGCTGCACATTCATGTTCTGCTACAGCTGGAGAGGATTGCAAAGAAGTTTAGACTTTGGAGATGTTTGATGTGTCATTAAGAGCTGGTCCAGCTCTGAGACAAACCTCAGATCCTGGGAAGCTGAGAACATGGACCAGGAGCATGCACAGGGCTATGCGAGTGCTCTGGGCAGAACAAGAAATGCCTCTGCCTGGATTTTAGGGGCTATAAAGCAGTGCCTCAGCCCAGGGCTAGATACTGTGCGCCCAGGCTGAACACATCCCTGGGCACAAAGGGTCAGGAAGTGCCCACACCTGGCATTCCTGGGCACCTGAGCCCTGGAATAACTGTGCCAAACAGGGAACTGAGACCAAGGGAACTGAAAGTATAACTGAGACCTTTCCCCATTGAATCTCCAGGAAACCTGGGCTGCTTAAAGCTGAATTCAGAACACGGAATTTACAGCCCCACACCTTTGCAAGTCTGCCCTGGGAATGGCAGATGGATTTCCTTCAGGTTTTGGCAATAGTTAATTGAAATTCTGCTTTCTAAGCACTGGCAAAAGGCTGCAAATTTTACCATGCAAGTATTCAAGGGAGGATTTTTTTTCTTTTTAATTGAAAGACTTACTTGTCTCGAGTTTTGAAAACAACCCAACATCTAGAGGGCAGAGTGAATTTGTGGCCTCTCTTTAAACACTGTGAAAGACATTGAATGGTGTCTGAAAATCTGCCTTCTTGAAACATGGCTTAGAGCTCATTATTACTACTATTGTAAGCCTAATGTGACATTATTCTTGCTTATCTTCGCCCTAATGTGCTATAAATCTCCATTCTGGATTAAATTAAAATATCCAAATGCCTTTCTTGGATGACTTGGGCCTTGTCTCCCGCAGCCAGAGATCTGGAATGATGTTCATTATTGTCTTCCAAAGTCTGCTAAATCTCTGCTCTTTCACAAGTATCTCAAGGGTTTGATTTGTGGATGCTCGTAAGCGGGGAAAAGTCCTGTTCTTCACTTTCATTCAAAGAGGAGATTCCAAACCTTCTCTTCCACTGGGGGCACTGAAGGTAATTTCCCCTATTTCAACAATGCTAAACTTTAGATCACTCTCAGTTTTTTTAAACATACAGGATAAGTAGTCCCCCTGGAACATCTTTAATAACACAGGGACTGGTTGGTGCCAGCTCCACCTTTCCAGGCAGGGGGACACTGCATACGATTATCCTGCTGTCCCCAGGCAGCTCAGCCAGTCTCTCGAACATCAGCTCAAATGGGCTTAGAGATTTGCCATCAATCTTTTATTGGCTTCTCCTCACTACATTCAGTTCAAGCCTTTCCTTTTCATCCTAAATGACAAACAAATGCTTGGGGATTGTCAGCTGTTCGTGGTCAAGCCACGCTCAGAGAAAGGAGCTGAATTCCACGAGTGCATTTCCTGCTGCCAACGCTGTGTCTGCCTGGGCCAGCTCCAGCCCTCCCTGCCCTAGTGAAACCCTCTGAGCCAGGGCAAGTTCTGGGATGTGTACTGGGCCAGCATTTGGCTCCTTTGCTGCAAAGTTCCTGGCCCTGACTATTTATATGGATGTTGTTTGTAAACTTCACAGGGAAACAGCTCCTCGCTCCAGGTTCGGGCTTCATCCGTTCCCCCACAGCAGCTCTCACCCCTGAGTGTCCAAGTGCATCCAGAGCATCCTGCCAGCTCCAGGCAGCAGATGTGGATACCAAACACAAACGAAGCTGGACAGGAATGTTTCTGTGTGACAATTTTTGGAAGGGTAACGCAGTTCCTGCAAAATATAATTTTTCTGGGTTTCTACTTCTAACAAAAGAAATGGAAACAAAATAGCTCATTTTGAATCAATCAGTGTGACTTGAAAGCACAGCTGGATCTTGAGAGCACCAGGGGAGTTATAACTTGGGCCCACTTCATTCCTCTTTGATCATCCCTTGTGTGTCCCAGGAAGCAGATTCTCCTCTAACACATGACAGGAGATGGATTTGGTTCAGCACACCAAAACAACACTTCATTCCAGGGAAAAAAAAATAAAAAGAAAAGAAAAAAAAAAAAAAAAAAAAAAAAAAAAAAAAAAAAGAAAAGGAAAAACACCAGTTATCTGCTGCCTATCCTGATTTAGATCATGCAATGGGAAATGGGAATTCTCACTAGCCAGAAGCTTATTTTTCCTTATTTTTTGTGTGGTTTGTAAGAGAGAAAATTCCTCTGGGAGAGGATAAACAAACTGAACAAAAAACTCTTCCATGCAGAGCAAGGAGAGCTGCCCCAGAGCATGGCGGTACCTGCAGGGACGATGACTCTCCTCTCGTTGGTGGTCATGTTGGGGGGAGGCCCGTTCTTCTCATCCATGTAGGTGCTGTAGCTCATGGGGTTGGACTCGGTCCCTGCTCCCACCAGCTTCCCACACTTGTTCACGCTGCAGTCCACGGGGGACTCCCTGGAAAGGCAAAGGGAAAGCTGGGTCACCATCACTGCCCCTTCCATCCCTGCAGCACAGCTCCGGGCTGGCTCACAGGCATGGACATGGGCCCAAGGTGGGACGTTCTGGAGTTCCCTGATGTGGGAGAGGCCATTCCTGAGCTGTTACTGGGTGTCAGAAGGGGGTCTGTGGGCCACAAGTCTCACGCAGGGGATCTCTGATAATGCAACCAGCTGGAGTCTCCAAGGGAATGACTTCCAGACAAGACAATGTGCGCAGTGGCTCTGAAATACCAACATTCCCAAAGCAGGTAAGGAGCCAGTGCCTATTACAGCAGTCTGTGGGTTATACCCCACTCCCTCATCCCTGGCTGCTCAGTGCATGCCAGCAATCCTGCAGGCAGGTTGGGTGCTCCTGGGGAGCCCCTGGTGGGCTGTTCCATCCTTTGTGGTGCTGAAACACCCCTCGTGGTGCAGTGGAGCTGTCAGGGGCACCCAGGTGCTCTGCTCACCTGCCCTGAGGTGTTTCTGCAGAACTCACAGGGTCACAGGAGCAGCCCTCTCATGGCATTAATAAAGAACCCAAAACACCCACCCAAAGTGACAGGGCTGTCCCCAGAGAACACCCAGTGGTGTCACAGAGTCTGATTTATACAGGGCTGAATGGGACCGAGCTGGTCTGTTCTTGGAGCCTGCCAGAACTCCAGGAGCATCTGCACATGGTGGGATTGCTGGGGTGTCCTGCCCAGGGACAGGAGTTGGACTCAGTGATCCTTGTGGTTCCCTTCCAACACAGCCTGTTCAATTATTCTAATTGTTTAATTATTCTATTGTTCAATGATTCAATTACTCTATTAGTCTGTTATTCTGTTATTGTGTTATTCTATTATTCTCTGATTAATAGTGCCACAGTTCACTACCTAGTGAGGAAATCTGGGAATCTCGGATGCCCCAGGCATGAGTCAGGAACTTCAGACCCCAGTACTGGGTGTGAAAAGGGCTCTGTGCCCAGTTTAACTCCTAAGGTGCTGGAGTGACAAGGACTGAACATCATGTTCTGTTCCCAGTTTAACTCCTGAGGTGCTGGAGTGACAAAGAGGAGACATCCCGCAGCTCAGGTGGCACCATGCTAAGGCCTGGCCTATTGCAGAGCCTTGGGAAGACTCTGGGAGAGTTGTGAGCCCCAGAACCCACAGAGGGAGCAGGGATTGTGCTTTTCTTCAGCTGCGGGGGCAGGTCCTGCCTTCAGTCCCTTCAAACCCCAACCCTGAGCCTGCCAGGCACACACAGCACATCCCATCTCGAAGGACACATCATTGCCCCCAGCTTTCCAAGGGGGGAATTAGTGCACAACCTCCTCACATACCCAGCCCAGGCTTTAATCCCAGAGCCATTTCCAGGGCAGTTTAGGCCATGCTTTAATCCCAAAGCCATCCTCCTCCTCCTCCTCCTCCTCCTCCTCCTCTGCCAGAAGCCAAGAGCTTTGGGAGGGAACCATTCCCTGCAGGGTAAGAACGGTGACAGTGCACAAATCCCACCCTCTGAGCTCAGCTGGCAAGAATTCCAAGCAGGACACTAAACAAATTTGTCTCTTAACCTGAACTGGGGGGGGAGGGACAAGTGCCTGAAATTCAGTTATCATGGCTGGGAGATAAATGCTCCACTGAGATATTCCAAGGCAGACGGTAATTTTTTCCTCATGTCTGACGAAGGGAATGTTGCTTGAAAATGGAAATAAGATGTATAACTTACACATGTTCGAATTTAAGGGTTTACTATTTCGCCTACTGTTTTTCCAGGCAGGGAACCAAAATCCGCCTTCAGAGATGCAACTGCTGAAGGCTTAATGTCCCCGAGGCAGCTGGGGAGAGGCTGAGGAGCTGCAAAGACACGGGGATTTCACAGGGAAGGGAGCAGTGCTGATTCCCTGTGGGAATGCTTCTGTCAGGTGTGAAAGCCACCTGCGCTGGCAGGAAATGGCCCCGGGGCAGCACTGAGGAGCTGAGTCCTGCTGGGCACGCCTGGGCTGGGCAGGAGTGACAGGGGGCATCCAAGATCCAGGTGTGACAGCGTGATCCAGGTGTGACAGCACGATCCAGGTGTGACACTGTGCTCCAGGTGTGACAGCATGATCCAGGTGTGACACTGTGATCCAGGAGTGACACTGTGATCCAGGAGTGACAGCACAATCCAGGTGTGACAGCGTGATCCAGGTGTGACACTTGTTCCAGGTGTGACACTTGTTCCAGGTGTGACAGTGTGCTCCAGGTGTGACAGCGTGATCCAGGTGTGACAGCGTGATCCAGGTGTGACAGCATGATCCAGGTGTGACAGGGTGTTCCAGGTGTGACACTGTGCTCCAGGTGTGACAGCGTGATCCAAGTGTGACAGCATGATCCAGGTGTGACAGTGTGCTCCAGGTGTCACACCATGCTCCAGGTGTGACACTTGTTCCAGGGTCTCACATTGCTCTCCAGGGTCTCAGAATGTTCTCCAGGGGCTCAGAGTGTTGCGCTCATTGGTCACCGTCCCTTGTGAGTGACCCACCTCCTCTCCTGCCCTGCCTGGGTTCAGAGTTCTCTCTCCCATCCTGCTCTGGAGTTAGATTTCCCAGGAAAATGCCCCATAGATGGGACAGGCGCTATTTAGGATCAAATAAATCTATATATTCCACTCATGCAGCTCCATGGGGAACTGTTCCAGCAGAGACCCCACCAGCAGTGCTGGGTCCAGCTCTGGGCCCCTCAACACAAAAGGATGTGGAGCTGCTGGAGCAAATCCAGAGGAGAACAAGGAGATGTTCTGAGGGCTGCAGCCCCTCTGCTCTGGAGCCAGGCTGGGAGAGCTGGGGGTGCTCACCTGGAGAACAGAGGGATCCAGGGAGAGCTCAGAGCCCCTTCCAGGGCCTAAAGGGACTCCAGGAGAGCTGGAGAGGGACTGGGGACAAGGGATGGAGGGACAGGACACAGAGAATGGCTCCCACTGCCAGAGGGCAGGGATGGATGGGATATTGGGCAGGAATTGTTCCCTATGAGGGTGGGCAGGCCCTGGCACAGGGTGCCCAGAGCAACTGTGGCTGCCCCTGGATCCCCGGCAGTGCCCAAGGCCAGGATGGATGGGGCTGGGAGCACCTGGGACAGTGGGAGGGGTCCCTGGCCCACAGCAGGGATTTGGATTTTCATGATGTCTAAGGTTCTTTCCACTCCACACCTCCGAGGGATTATGTTGTTATCCAGACTCTTGGATAACAACACCTTCCAAAGAGCCTCTCCATGTTTCTGCTGGCATGGAATGAGCAGAGAGACAGAGCAGAGTCCTTGGCTGGCTGTGCTCCCTCCTCACATTGTGCACACCCACATGACCCTCATAGTGAAATAACCAAAGAACCCCGGGGCTGTGAGATCTCCTTGGTGTTTTTGTGAAGTTTTTTCACATCACAGACTCTGCTCTAGCAGTTCAGACCCTGCCCATCTCTTGCTCTGTGTCTCAGCAGCCAAACCTGGACAACTAAGTAGCAGCAACATCTGGCAGAAAGGTCTGAAGAGAACTTTAAGGGATTAGGTGCCCCTACCAGGCACTGTGGGCAGAGGAGCCACTCCATTAATCCCGCAGGACATTGAATGTGCTCCAGGTACCTGGCAGGGTTGTGTCCATGTGGCTGCAGAGCTGCCTGCCTTCCCTCTGCATCCAGAGCTAACCCTGTTGGACACACAAAACTGGGAATAGCATCACCCAAACTGAACTGGGCAGGAGATTGAGCTGTCCCTGAGAAAACACAATGGAATCTTCAGTGACAGCAAGTGAGAAGATTCTTAACTTTGTGTCCTTTGGAACCCAGCATTTCCTACTAAACACAGCCTTTTCTTGGAAACTGAGAGGGTTCTGCCAGCCTGAGTCACTCCTGCAGCCCCTGCTCTGCCACAGCCTCAGGTGAGGGATTTATCCCAGCAAGAGCGGGGTGTAGCTGTGGCCATACAGGGAAGGATTCAGCCTAGGGAGCAACGACAGTGTCAGAGGAGAGCAGGGAGCTGTGAGCCGTGGATGGTGTATTCATGGAATATTGCTCCTTCCTCAGCTCATGCATCACCCACAGGCAGGCTGGGATTCATAGAAATACTCCGTCATCATTTCAAAGGGTTTGTGTGAGGGCATTTCAGATGCCAGATCAACCCCTGACTTTTCCCAGAGACTCCAGATGTCCCAGTGGCTCCCTGCGCTGGATTTGCTCAGGCTCTGGCAGGAAGGATTGTGGATGCACACAGGTAAATGGATACAGGATGATTTCACAAGCCCTCTGGAGCACAGTCCCTGTGGCAGGGGCAGAGTCCAAGGAACATGAAGCAGAAGCCATTCCCACTGTCCAGAGGCTCCTTGTTCCAGCAGCTCTCTCTGGGGATACCATGAGTTTGGTGTTCGGGATAGTTTCTCCTAGACTGGCCAAAATGGACAAGCAGTTTTCCTGGCACTGACCAGTAAATCCTCTGTGGAGCTCCAGTCTGGGCTCCAGAGGTGTGGAAATAAAACAATCACTGTCTCAGGGCTCTGTCTAGGAATCACCTTTGGGTTCTGCTTGAAAGAGCAAAACAACAGATTTCAGGAATTTCTGAACCTGACTTAGGGGAATATTTCCTCCTTTCTATCCTTCTCTTCCTGTCCTTTCATTCCTCCTTTCTTCCATCCCTCTTTTCTTTTTAAACTTGCTACTTTTTTATGTAGAGCCCCATTTTAATTTGTCGATTTTGAGTGAAAGAAGGAAGAACAGACACTGGAATTCTGCTTGTGGTCCCCTCTTACAGAGGGGAAAGTCAACTCCTCCAAACTTGCATCTGCCTGCGCCTCAACCCTGCTCTCCGGAATGCTCGGGAGGAGGGAAACGCCCACTGAAAGAGGCTGCAGAGGTGCCAAACGGATCGCAAAATTCAGGTTATTTGTCCCAGCCAGGTAAAGGCAACCAGGAGGGAGATGCTGGGGCAGAAGGAGCCGGCAAATCCCACTAGAGGGCTCACACGCTGCTCTGCGGGGAGCTCATCCCTGCAGGCAGCAGACAAAGTCCCTTTGGCTTGGTCTGACACAGTCTCGGGGCACAAACACCCTGGGGGGTCCCCGAACCTTGGCGTTATTTTCGTGTTATGAAGCAAGAGAAACATCAAATCACAGAATCCAAGAGGGGTCTGGACTGGAAGGACCCTTCAAGCCCGTCCAGTGCCACCCCTGCCATGGGCAGGGTCACCTCCCATTATCCCAGGGTGCTCCAAGCCCCTTCCAGCCTGGCTTTGGGCACTTCCAGGGATGGGGCAGCCACAGCTGCTCTGCGATGTCTCTGCAGAACGGCTCCTAAACATTTCCAAAACACCAACTTCATTATTTCAGCTGGACAAAAATCCATGCCTGGGATTGTCCAGGGAAGTCTGTCCACATCCGTCAGCACAGGAAAGCTTTCTTTCACATTTGAGGATCAGACACGTTTGTAATATTTTTTAAAAATCGCTGAGTTTAGCTGCAAATGCAAATCCAGGGAAGCTCAGTAAATACAGAGATCAATTCAAGATCTGGAATTCCTGTTGCTTGGTTCATTTGGAATTTATGTAAAATATAAGGAAAACTCTATTATTAGCATTTGTTGTAAATTGGGTTAAACTTTACCTAGCATTCCTCTAAATAATCTACCTCCTTTATTCAGTAAAATTTCAAATGTGAAAGATTTTTTCGTTTATTTTGTTTTTAGTCTTTATATATAATTTTAAATGGGCTTTGCTCTGAGCAAGGTGCTACCTGCTGAGGGAAGGGCAGATTTTGAGGTCATAACCTGACTCAGGGTCTGATAGCAATAGAAGTGTTCATGAAATTTCTACATCTGAATTTTGCAATAATACAGAAGTCACATCTTCTCCCCTAAAACATTGCTCCCTGCCTGAGCATCTTCTACAGACAGTTAGGACGCACTTATCTGGAAAATTCTTCCAGTTTGAGGGTAAACCAGAGGATCCTGACATGAGGTAGAAAGCTGGGTGGGCTTTCCATGTTCTTTAGCACTTGGAGAGGTGCTTCAAAGACCCTTCTCCCACCCTGCTGAGGATCAAGCCAGCTCATCACACCCTCAGCCCTGCTTCTGGTCTCTGAGAGAAAGAGAAAAGCTGTGTACTGTCTCTGCTGTCCCCAGCTCTGGCACTGCCAGGTGTCTGGAGCTGTGTCCCTGGCAGAGCACACGAACCCCCCTCCAGCCCCCGGCAGTGCTCCCAGCCCAGGTGACAGCACAACAAAGGCTGACCCTGCTGAGGAGGCAGCTGCAGCACGGGCAAAGGACACTTGAGGAACGAGAGAGGCAGGAACACAGGCAGGGGGTGCTGGGTGTTGTTCAGCCTGCAGCTCGAGTTAAGTGGGATTGGGATTGGGATTGGGATTGGGATTGGGATTGGGATTTGGGTTGGGGTTGGGGTTGGGATTGGGGTTGGGATTTGGATTTGGGTTGGGGTTGGGATTAGGGTTGGAATTGGCATTGGCATTGAGGCTGTGACTGGCATTGGGGCTGGCATTGGGATTGGGGTTGGGATTGGGGTTGGGATTCGGGTTGGGATTGGCATTGGGGCTGGGATTCAGGCTGTCATTGGCATTGGGGTTGGGATTGGGATTGGCATTGGCATTGGTATTGGTGTTGGGATTGGAGTTGGGATTGGCATTGTCATGGGCATTGGCGTTGGGGCTGGGACTGGGGCTGTCATTGGCATTGGGGTTGGGATTGGGGTTGGGATTGGGGTTGGGATTGGCATTGGGGCTGGGATTCAGGCTGTCATTGGGACTGGGATTGGGGCTGTCATTGGCATTGAGGTTGGGATTGGGATTGGGGTTGGAATTGGCATTGGGGCTGGGATTCGGGCTGTCATTGGCATTGAGGTTGGGATTGGGGTTGGGATTGGGGTTGGGATTGGCATTGGGGCTGGGATTCGGGCTGTCATTGGTTGCTCACATGTGTGTGGGGTTTGCCAGGCATCTGATGGGCAGGAGAATGAGTGACTGGAGTGGCCCAGTCCACCCCCAGAGACTGGGATGGACATTCAGGGAAGAGAGGAGGGGATGGAGGGGTCAGGGGAATGTTCTCCTGTGCTGGGTGCCCTGGAGCTGCCATGCTAAGGATTTATCCAGAGGCAGGTGGGAGCTCTGCAGTGCATGGCCCTGACATTCACAGCAGCCTTTTCTTCTCTCCTGACAGGGTGTCACCTCTCTTAACGGACGCTGAGCACACATTTTGTGTCCAAGAACCTCGGAGCAAGTCTGTAAAGAAGGATTTCCTCTTTGCCCAGAACCATGACACTCCAAGGGCCTTTTCCACGGCTCCCAGGCCTCCTACAGTAGTTCATGAATCAGTTTGTCCAGGCAGAGCTATTTCCCTTTTTTTTCTGAGCAGAGAAGGAAATAGGGATACAGGAATCACCACGGAAGGACAGCCCAGGACATTTCATTCCAGAGCACAAGGAACCCTCAGACAATTTGGGTGTACAAGCACAGACACACTCATATTGATACAGAGCCTGTGCTTACAGGACCTGCAGAGCACAGACGTGGGGTTTACGGCAGCTCAGAGGATGTGGAGGGATCATTTTCCCTGCCAGATTTCCGTGGGACAGAGGAGTGGAAAGGGAGGAACCCCTCTGTGTGTGTAAGTCTGGCACTGTGGGTGTGAGCAACTGCAGCAATCACAGAATCCCAGGATGGTTTGGGTTGGGAGGAACCTTAAAGCTCATCCCATCCCATCCCCTGCCATGGGCAGGGACACCTCCACTACCCCAGGTTGTTCCAAGCCCCATCCTTGATTTGGGAAGCCTGGCAATGCTGCAGACTCCTTCCTCCTTTTCCTAAGAAAACCATCCTTAGTAGCCAAAATGATTATCAAAACCCCAGGTACTTTCAAGATCCATCCTTCTCTCTGTGTTATGCTTTTTCAGGAAATAACTAATTTTCCCATGTTTCACCCCAATTCTGAGATTGGGAACACAGTGCAAATACCCATGAGATTTTAATGAAATCAAGAAATGCTACTGAGGTACAACCAGGGTGAGATTGAGTTCAACCTGCAAATGATCCCCACAAGAGAGCAACTGCCACAAAGGTCTTTATCTGAGCATAAAATCAGCATCTACTGTACACTCACGAGGAAAAAACAACACGCTGCTGTTTGATGTCTTTAACAGCATCATCTCTCTGTAAAGGGCTGAAAGTGCAAGGCTGCTTTCTGTTTCCAACTCTGTGCTCTGCTGTGTTCCCAGAAACCAGGAAAATGTGCTGCTAAAGTCACCTTAAAGTAGAAAAAACCTTGAGAGTTTCACGGTGAAACTCTTCAAATGCTAGAGATGTTTGTGACTTTGAAATTCAAATCACATTTAAAATTAATGTGAACTCTGAAAGATTTTGCTAAAAATCAGAAGTATATATTTTATCTATATTTAAAATTGAAAAAAAATTTGAAATTTTTACACTTAAAAATTATGTTCAAGAAAGTGAAATTTGTTTCCAGGCTGTGGACTTGTAGTAGTGTTTCTAAAAGGGGCTACCTGAGCTGCTATAACAGAATGTTTTCAAGCCATTCAATTTCCCATGACCAGGGAATTGACCAGGGAAAAATGATTCACCTCTAAGTACCAATGAGAGGGGCTGGGCTGTCCTTCAGCTGTGAGCTGGGCAGGTTAAACCATCCCCAGTCACCCTGTGGGGATTCACATCGCTTCTCCAATTACTCCTGAATTCCCGGTGTCACCTCTATCCACTTAGAAGGGGTGGGCACAGGCCTTTGGTTTTGTTCCACCTCACAGACTAGCACAAAGGACCTCAGTTTCTGTGGTTGTAACATGCCACGTGTAAAAATTCTCCATCTTGTGCCTCAGACCCCCCTGTACAGATCTCCAACCCCCCTGGACATGGGTCCAAATCTTTCCCTTTTCATCTATAATTACTGCTATTCTACTCTTTAAACTCTGGTGACTTGCAATTCTTCTTATAAGTTAGTTATTTGTCTCATGGATTAAAATCAAAACCACAGGCACTCCCAGTATCAATCCAGGTTCTCTGACACCTCTGGCAAGGCTGAAAAGCCTCCTGACCAGGGTTTGGATCATTCTGAGATGCCACAGGAACCCCCTGGGTTCCAACAAGTTTCCTTCTCCCTTCTCCATCACAAGCTTTCCTTTTCCAATGGTTTGCTTATGCCCTGGTAGAGCACAAATAAAAAGTGTCCTTCAGTGAAGCCCTTGCAGCCCAGCAGTGCAGCTTTCAATGCTTCACTGACAGAAACTCTGACTATTGCTGCATGTTCCTCTCTGTGAGTCCCTGGAATCATGGCACATCCATGGGGTGCTGAACTCAGAGGTGAAATGTGGGATTTACAGCAGCATTTGCAGCATGAGCTCTCCCAGTCTGTGGGGTGTTCATGGAGATTGGGAGGGACACATCCTGCAGAACTGCATGAGCAGGAGGCTCAGGCTGTTAAAAATGAGTCACAAAAGAAGGAATTGCAGGAGAGTGGGATGTGGTCCCGCAAAGAGAGGTTTGTTGATGTGCAAGACAAGAGCACAAAGGGACAGTCAGTGCTTTGCCTTTGTTTGGACTCAGGGTTTGGATTCAGGAGTTGGGTTCAATGATCCCTGCGGGTTCCTCCCAACCTGGATATTCTGTGATTCCGTGATTAAGACTCTGTAAGTGCGGAAAGGGTCTTTCCTTACCTGGATCCGTTCATGTGGTCATACTCCCGTTTGACACTGACCCTCACGGGCTGGTTGATCCACTCCTGCTGGGGGGGCAGGGGGTTGATCTTGTGGGGCTGCCCAAAGTCAGGGCTGCCGGAGGCCGTCATGTCCTTGGGGAGCTGCGCAGCCGTGCCGTACGTGGGGTCAAACAGGGACTGGTCGTCGCTCACCACCGACAGAGCCTCCTAGGGAGAGACAGAACCAGCCCTCAGAGCCGTGACTAAAGCAAGAACTGCCCCCCCAGTTCTCCCTCTGAGCTGGGGAGCACCTGCAAGGCCCCACAGCTGCCCCATGCTGGCTGCCACCGCACCTGCCAGGGGAACCAGAGCCCTGGGCTTCAGGAACCCCTATGCAAACCAGGGCTTGCTTTGCTCCGCTTTGCTGGCTGCTGGCTTTGGGTGGGAGCAGTGTTCAGGTTCACTGGAGCTCTGCAAACAGTGGAGGAGCTGGCGGCGCTGTCACCTCACAGGGCTCTGTCACCTCACGGGGCTGTGTCACCTCAGTGCTCGCTGTGAGCAGCTTCAGCCCCAGTCCCAGTGAGTGACCTGCCCACTTGCTGCACTGCTGCTCCAATCCCGACTGGTCTGTGGTGGGAACACCTCTGGAGTGGCATGTGCAGCTCTCTGCATCTCCTTTTGGAGGGTTTGTGTGCTGTTTGTGTTTTGAGGTTGCTGCCGAAGGAGAACCAGCCAGAGCAGGTCACAGTTATGGGTGTTCGTGGTGGGGGAAAAAATGCATTACTTTACACTTTTTGTTTATTTTGTGGGAAGTGGAGGGCTGGTGTGTTACCCAACTGTGCATTTCTAGAAATGCTTAAAAACAGGAAATTGTTATCCTTTTTTTTAAATCCCCCCCCACACCCTTTCTTGCTGAAACTCCAAATATTGACAAAAAGTTCTGACTATCAATTTCCTTGTGTGGATGTGCTTGGGTTTCCAAGCGAGGAGTGCTGGGCTCCTGATGGCTTTGGCATAGCCCTGCCTGACTCAAAGTGCATCTGGCAAGGGCTGCCTGCTCTGGAGGGAGCTCAGTTAACCACATACAACACAGCTGCCTTTATGAGTGGCAGGGCAGAAACTGAAGGAGGAACCTCCCACACTGAAGGCAGCCTCCACTTTAATGTGAGCTGATGGAGCAGACTCCAAAACAAAGCTACAGACTCACCTACTCTGGGCATTCAGCACTCAAAAGCCACCCTGTAGTGGTGTGTGGGCTGCAGAGGGTCACTGAACACACAGCTGAAACCTGGTGTGTGCTAACGCCCCACACTCAACATTCACAGGGCACAGACTGAACAGGGAGCTTCTAAAAATAATAGTTTGTTGCTCTCTCCCCGCCCTCCCCTCACCCCAGTAGTTGTTTCAGACGTTTGTTTTGTAAATTCTTCCATAACCAGGGAGGCAAACAGAAATTCTGAAAGCTTAGAGAAGTTCAGCTCCTGAAATGACACAAGAATCTAAGCACAAATCAGATACCACCAGGCTCGTGATATCATCACAAAAAACGTCAATAATTCAGAGTCTACTGGATAAACACAAAAATCCCCCTCAGCCTGAAGTTAACCCACTTAGAGAGAGTCAGGCCTACAAAAATCAGCACTTTTCTGTCTCTGATCTCAGATCAAGTAACAAACCCAAACAAGCTAAAGTGGTGTAGAATTGTAGTGGGCTTGGATAAGCTTGAATTCAGAGGAACCCTCAAACATCTGCATAAATCCTGCTGAAGTTCCAGTATCTGCTGCAATTTGTGGTCAACCTCTCACACTGGTTACAGCCACTGAACAGCAAAAAGGATGGTTTTACCCCACACTGCCCGGTGGTGGTTGGTGCCATGTTCAACCTTTCCTGCAGCTTTTCCTTGGTGGATTCACAACCTTTCAAAAAGACTCCTCTCTTTATTAGCTTCAGAGTAAGGGAGGGAGTGGAAAGTGTCCCTGTGAAGGATTGGTGTGAATTGTGTCAGAAACCCCTCAAAGGGCTGCCATTATCTCCAGGCTGCAAACTTTGCCTGTGCAGGAAGGTACAAGAACAAGGGATGGTTCAGTCTTAAAAGGGAGCAAGCCTCCCATCAGAGATCAGGATTTACAGCTCCTCTGATTCACTGAGGTCAGGATTCACCCCAGGCAGGGGTTCCCACATGACACATCTTCTGCAAGCTTCTGCTTCCTCGCAGTACAAAAAGTGTCAGGTTCCCTGCCTGAGGTGGTGGGTGAACCCCACACTGGGCTGCTGGACTGGCTTAGGGCCCTCTAGACCCCATCTCAGCTCGGCAGAGACAAGGGAAATATGAGTACCACTGCAAATTCATCAGATAAAAATTCTGCATGTTTGGGTTTGGATATTTCCAGTCTAAAAACATACTCTAAAAACATACACAGATTTTTATTTTTTATTTTTAGGGAAACAGTATCTGTGAAAATAACTATAATGACAGTTATCCCACAGAATCAGTGTGAGATTTTTAGTGGCAATTCAGCAGGACTTATGGAGGGGATGGAAGGGTCTTCTGAATTCAAGCTTAGTCAGGCACTCAATTCCAGTCTGCTTTTTCTGCCTAAAGCTATTTCTCTTTTGAGGAAAGGTTCTGGGAGTAAAGGAATTGGAAAGCAGGGATCTCTTTGGCAGTCCCAAAAACCCCCAAACCTAACAACACTCCACAGAATAGCCTTGGTCCAAGATCAATGGCTGGAGCTACACCAAGTATAACTTTACATACACAAGCAAGCACATGCTGCTGTGACAGAGTATGTGGCAGAGAACCTCCTCAGATAAGGATCTTCCTTGAGAGACAAAGTGGCTGCTCAGACCTGCCTGCATGCAACTGGTGTTAACTGGGACAGCAATAACTTCACTGGGGCACTGGGGCTGAGCTCTGCCTTGTGCTGCATGAACAGTTTCAGTGCTGAAAACAGGAGAAGAAATCCAAATGCTCTGTCTGCTCTTGGTGGCTCCTGGGCCAGGAGGGGTTTGAGCTAAACCTGAGCTGGTGACAGCACAAAGGCTCAGCCCCAGGGGAGCTGAGCCACCCCGGCAGATGAGGAGAGATAGGGCTGGTGACACCTGCTCAGCTCCAGGAGCACGAGCAGTGCTGCTGACATGCAAGGCAAGTCGGGTGGCACTGAGCCAGCCCCACTGCCACCAGCTCAGCCCTGTGACCACATCCATAGCTCACTGAAGAAACATGGGGGGCAAGTAGCAGGCAGTCTTTTCTGGCTGGGGACCCCCTGGATAACACCAGGGCTGCCTGGGACTCAAGCCAGCTCTCCTGGAAGGGGCCAGGGCTCAGCTCCAGGCTGCAGGAACACGTACAACCTTCCCTGTGCTCCCTGTGGGGCTCAGCTCCCCCAGCAAAGCTGGCCAGGCCCACCTTCGAAGGACCAGCCTGTTCAGGAGAGATTTGGCCGAGGTGGAGAGCAGCAGCTCCATGAAATACCAAGCTTCTCTCCACTGGAATTGAGAGCTACTCAGTGTTTGGAGACTGGAAAAACACTCCAAGGTGTCCCAGGTGCCAACACAGCCTGCTCAGACAGGGCACAGCCCGCCAGGTCCCCCCACGCCGCTGCCTCAGCCTGTGGCCTTGGGCTGGCCAGGCTGAGGCTGAGACAGGGGCTGTGTGTGCTGCTCTGGCATATATGTTATGTTATAGGGCCTCTGGGAATAGGCTGGCCTCAGCTTTTCCAGGTTTTAATCACATTCCTGGCATAAATGTGGCCATGGCAGCTTGCAGCACATCCAGCTCCCTGGTCAGCGCAGCCCAGCCCAGCCCAGTGCAGCCTCTCCAGGCCAGCCCACCAGAGACTGCCACAAACGAGGCTCCCAAGGAGTTGGCACACACTCCTGCATCCCTCAGGCAGGAATCTGTGGTGTGGCTCTTATTTATCCAGCAGTTTCCAGTTGTAAGAGAGTGAATTATCAGGTTTGCCTTTATTTGGATGAGCCATCCTGACCCAGGTCCCAGGTGTGAGTAGGACGTGGTGGGAGGCACAGTTTGGCTTTGGCCCCGAGGGCAGGAAAAGCCAGTCCTAGATTCTGTGAGGGCTGACAAGCCACCGGTGCTTCAACCAAGTTTTCCTGATCTCCTTGCAGAGGAAGATGACATACACACTTTAGCAAAGGTTTCACATAGTTAATGAATTGAACAGGACATTTGAGAAAGGAGAAAGTCCAGGGAAACAAGGGCTGGTGAGGGGAGCAGTCAGTGCTGTCACCCTGAGTGTCCCCAATAACTGAGGTTACTCCATGTGTGTGCAATGAGATTTCACTGAACGTCAACTTTTAGGTCTCTACATTCACTTTTCTGGCCATAACCACATTTAAAAGGCATTGCTAAAGATCAAAGCTTCATCCTCCTCCACAAAGGCTGACTTAGGAAACAGTGCTGAGTACCTGAACCACTGTGCCATGGAGAGATGATTCCGCTGCTAGATGGGTGGCTGTTTTCTTTCCTTTTTCTCCCCCCTCCCCAAAATTTCACCACTCCTGGTCCTGTGAGAAAATCAGTCCTGAAATATTTTTGCAAAAAGAATGTTGCCAACACAGACCTGAAAAGCCCAGACCTAACGATGTAAAACACTAAAATCAGAAGTCCAGCAGCCTCACACGCAGCCCAGGGTTTGCACCGAGGAGCAGCCCTGGAGTAGAGATGACTTTGGCACTGCGGTGTTACAAGTCAGCATTTCTGCTGCCAACATCTCCTACAAGCACAGAGATAATATCAGACTTACAAGAAAATGAGTCAAATAAGAAATTCAAAAAGGAGCAGGGTCTGTGCTGATCTTGGGGTAGCACATTAGGATGGATCGAGCACTGAATTGGAAGAGTGTTCTCCTCCCTGCCCTCAATCTTTGGCATCACCTTTAGGGAGCATTCCCCTCCCCCTGCCTTGTTCCTTCTCTATCGCCCTGTACTGTGCACACTGTGGGACACTGAGCCCTGGCCAGTGCTGCCTCTGGGACACAGACAGGAATCCTTTGGACACACTCTCAGATATCCACTCTTCTCTTGCTCCCAATCAAACCCACATTTCCCTCTACAGCTTTTCCAGACCACTTTTCCTGAGGTTTGCTCCTGCTATTCCAGCTTCCTTACAGAATGTGACCGGGGCAGGGACTCCCCAGAGCTCTCCCTAGAAAACTAATGAACATTTGATTGCAAACAACCACAATCCAATCTTGTGCCCTTCACAACCCACTGAAGTCCTGCTTAGGAGCTTTTCCCAGCTGCAGCAGGAGATCCATCATTCCCCTTGACGAGTCCAGGAGGATGAGAGCTGTCACTTCCAAGGCACATTGTCCTTCTCCCTTGTACCCACTTGCAGCACTGCCCAGTGTCCAACATCGTGCTGTTCACAGCTGAGCTGCTGGTGGTGGGGCTGGGACATCCCAGATGCTGGAATCCCTGCAGCAGGAGGGATGGGATGAGATGCAGGCTGCTGTCACAGAATCATGGAATGGTTTGGGTTGGAAGGGACCTTAAAGCTCATCCCATTCCACCTCCTGCCAAGGGCAGGGACACCTTCCCCTATCCTAGGTTGCTCTGAGCCCCTGTCCCTGATGCAGCAGCACTCAGGGTTAGGAAGGCAGCAAACCTGTAACATTGTGTCCAAGTCTCTGCAGATCTGAGGATTTCTGTGGGCATAAAGGAGGCATTGCATTTAATTAGTTTAGGGCATCCCACACTGCAGGTTTTTGCCCCAGTCTGCACTGGAGACTGAGGGCCACAGAGCAGGAGAGTGACCGAAACATAGAGGCACCCAGGCTGCCTTTCCTTCCGTTTCCTCCCCTTTCCTTCCCTTTCCACCCAGGCTATTTCATCCTAGGGTGGCTTGGCAGCCTTGGAATACACCATAATTCCTTCACAATTCAAATAAATGGGAAACCACAATGTGGTAACTCATGTTAGGGGGAAGCAAAGCAGGAGTAAGAGCAGCAGAAAGAAAAAACACTGAAAAACACCAAGACCACACTGGAATTAGACAGCTCAAAACTGGGGCAAAATGATTTGGCAAAACTCCTCAGAAGGAAAAAAAAAAAAAAATCTTTTGGGGGTTATTTTTATGTTTACTATTTCCATGAACTTTTGTATCCAGTGGGTAAAAAAGACTGCTAAAATCAATGCTCTATTATTTTCATCTCAAGATCCTCAAAAGCAGACTCAAAAAGGATAAAAATATAAATAATTATTCTGTACTTCGCTTCTCAGAAAAGCACTTTACTTCAGGCACACTTTTATAGGATCTGGACCAATGACTTTTTTTTTCCTCAGTCTAGACTTTACACTAATGGTTTCAGGGCCTATTTTGGTTTGTTTCCAGCCAGCTGGGAATAACCAGGTGACAGTTTCAGCTTCCCAGCAAGTTGCTGCCTTATGCATAATGATAAGGAGGCTTAAACCAGGCCTGGAACTGTTGGAAATTTCCAGGAAAAGCCTCTGTGAGGTCTCAGCTCAGGCTCAGGAATGGAGGTGAAATTTAAAAAGAACCTGCCCAAATTATCTCTGTGGCCCCTTGACCTCTGGAAAGTAAATGTGGTGAAAGCTGAGGCTGGAGGGACCTTCCCGTCCCCATGATACACATCCTAAAACCCCGGAGCGTGCTGCAGTTCTTCCTTTGGAACGTGAGCAGCAGCAGCTGTGGCTGGAGCAGGGAGCAGCCCTGTCAGACCCCAGCTGGCTCATCCCATCCCTGGGATGTGGACAGGAATTCCCCAAGCACTCCTGCCATCCTAGGAAGCACTGGGGACTGACACTGGAATAAGGTGTGTATCCACTGGGACAAAGCACAGCTTCTGGCTGCCATTCCCAGAGAATTTCGTGGCTTCTGTTCCCTGCCCTCTTCTGCCAACCGGGACACATGAGATGATCCAGGATGAGGCCAGAGTGTGAGACCTGTCCCGAGCGCTGGAAGCTTTACCTTTGGCATAGCTTGGGCCAGGTTTCTAATCTTGGCAGGTAATTTCACTGAATCACTGGAAATCTGGTATCTGATAAAAGCCAGAAAATGGCTCTGACTGGGATGGACAGTCCTGAGCTGGAGATTTTCCCAGGAGCCTGAAGTCACACAGAACACAAAAGGATTCACTTCTGTGGATTAACTAGTCTCACCCTGCTCAGGCTGGGGACTGTATGATCTCACAAGATCTTTTCCAAGCTGTGTCATGTTCCCAGAAAATCAATCAGCCTTTGCCAGGTATTAACACTCCCCTCAGTCACTTTCCTGTGCTTGTATCTCCACTCTCTCTGCCCACAGCTTTTCTCCTCCAAGTATTCCCTTCTCACTGAGACTGACGCTGTTGGGTGATTGCTTCCCAGGGCTGAGCACTCAAATCAACCCAGCTCTAGCTCACATATCATTTCATTTCATTTCATTTCATTTCATTTCATTTCATTTCATTTCATTTCATTTCATTTCATTTCTTTCTTCTTTTTCCCCTCACGCTTTTAAAATAATTGCCTTGCTCTGAGCAGATGTGTTTGTAAACAGAGACACATGGGCCTAACTGTGAACATGCATCCTTCAGTAAATATTATTGTAGCATTTTTATGGTCTTCTCTGCTGAAGAAACAGGGAAGTAAACTGCAAGATGGTTTCAGAGTCTGGCTTGCTGACAAACCCCAAGAATGCTAGAGTACAAATGCAGAAATGCTGTGATGACCTCAGCTCTGTCCTGGAGCACCTAGTGCCCGGCCCCTCGCCTTGATGTGCTGCCAGAGGCTCTTCCCAGTGGCAAATATTCCGTCAGGACTTCGCAGACTGACCCAGGACTTTGTGTCAGGAAAGCTGAGCTCACTCCGAGCTGCATCTGCCATTGCAGCGGTGTCACCTTGTCCCTCAAAGCAGAGTTTCTGGGGGGTATTTTTACTCATGTCAGAAATTGAGACTGTGACAATCCTGCTGGTTTTGTTTCCAACATGCAGAGATAAATTTAAGCTTTTCAATAGAAATTATTTGCCCTAGAAAGGAAAACAACAAATGGAGAAACCAAAAAATACTGGGGGTTTGCCATGAAAGCTTTGTCCCATCTCTGGGCCTGCTCTCAGGCTGCCTTGGTAAAGGGCAGAAAGTACAGTCTTAAAAGCACAAAGGAATAGGTGCAAACCATGAAACTGTCTTTTCTCTTTGGGTTCCTACTGCCAAAGCACTGGAAACTGTAAAAAGTGCATTCTCCCAGGAATTCAAGAGGTGGGAGGTGGCAGCTTCAGGAGATACAAATACTTCAGGTTGTGTGACTCAAGGCTCCAGCAGTGCCCATTCATTATTTTTATTCCACTTTGATACCATTGTCCCGGTTACATTCACAACCCTGCCGCCTATCCTGTTTTGTTCCCTGACACATTCCCTGCACAATCACAGGAAGCCCATCAGGAAACGACCATCAGGGGCTGTTTTGTTTCCATCCACAGAGAACAAAACAAGCTCCTTCAGCCCAAGATGACTTATCCCAGACTGAGGAAAAACAACAGCATGAAAGGATCCCAGCAGCATCTCCAGGAGTGAGCACAGCCTGTGCTGCTCCCTGGGACAGGAGCCTGGAGCACCTCAGCACCTCTTGAAGGAATGCTCAGCCACGGGAAGGCTCAGCTAAAAGGAAATGTAAGGAACAACCCATCACTGACATTTACAGTGCATAGTTGAAGGTCTGGACACTCTGTGGGGGGGCAAACACAAGTCCAACACAGTCCTGCAGCTGAGTCCTAAACCAGATGTGGCTTGGGTTTTCCAGAGTGAGGTCTTGAGTCTATTTGTGTCCTGAGTCCTAATTTTTCATGCTGAAAAATCAGTTTAACCCAGGTTTGGGTTAAATCTGAGCTCAGGGGTGGGTGCCCAGGACACCCAGAGCACAAACTCGGGGTTTGAGGTCAGAGCAGGTTACTTGGGCTGGGTCAGGGCCTGCATCACATGGAGCCCAGAGATAAGAGGAGAGGGGGGAGGTGATCCAGGACTCACAGAAACCTATTTGTTCCCCAAGGAGCACCTGCATGCTCCTGATCCAGCTCTGGGAGTCTAATCTCTGCCTCTTTGCCTGACAAATGGCTCTGACTGGGATGGAAAAGTCCTGAGGAAGAGATTCCCAAAGAGTCTGAAGTCACACAAATCACACTCCCATTTACAGGTGCTGGGAGCCACAGTGCCTTAAATCCCTCTCAAATATCAAGTTTAAATCTCATGATTGGCCCAAGTTTGTATTTCCCTGTTCCTGGGCACACTCAGGTGCCCTTGTGCAGCACTCCAGCCTCTCCTGGCTCCTGAGCCACACCCTAACTGCTCTCGTGAGCCTGGCAAGGTGGCAGCAGTGGAGCTGAGGGCTGCCACCCTGCTGGGAGGGCACGGATCTGTGTTTTCCCTGTGCACCGAGCCCAGCTCCTGTGGCTCCAGTGACGGGATTGTTTCTGCCTACGCCTATAGCAAAAGCAGAGATTTTGTGAACAAGACTGCCCGTGGCATTCCAAAGAAAACAGCTCGGCAGGATTACACTGAGATATTTTCTTTTTCAATCTCGATTGAGATATTTGAACAGGAAAACCCAGTTTACACCAGTGGAAGTTCCCAGGGGCTTTTGATTTCTTTACAAAGGAACTCTGATGTTTTAACTTTGGTGCAAGAGGAGGGTCCTCTTTGGTGCAAGAGGAGGGTCAGAGATTGCCATCACTCCTACCTCTTGGACAAAAAGGCTGAATCCCATCCCCAAAGTTAACATTGCCATACAAAAGCGTGCTGTTCTTCCTCCTGACATCAAACATTGCAGAGCAAAGACCACCCCACCAACAGTTCCAGGGAGCTGCAGCAGGGAAAGAGCCCTGCTGCATAAATGTAGTGAAGCTCTTGTTGAGGACAAACATTCCCACTAAATAAATACATCCAATGCCTTCTCTGGTGTTACACCTACAAGAACCAGGCTTGAATCAGCAAGAATCTACAAGAACCAGGCAGTGAATGCTGGCTCCTGACTCACCCAACAGCAGATGTGAGAGTAAAAATGAAAAAAGGGCTCTTTCACACCTCTGTTAATGTCCCCATGCCTCAGTTTCCCTGTCTGTGCGATGCTGCACCCAAAGAGCTCAGATTTTGTAAAGTCATCCCCTGTCCTTGGAGAAGGAGGCCACAGAACAGCCAGCTGCTATCCCAGGAGTAGGATTGATAGACAAAGCAAAACTGACTTTCCTCTGAGACTGAGCAAAAAAACCCTCACCAAAATCTCTTATCAGTGACCATTAACAGAAAGGCTGTTGGCTTTATCAGCGTGGTACTGAGAAGGGCTTTGAAGCTGGCTCAGACAAATGTGGTCTCTTACCACCTCGAGAAGTCCCAGAATCATAGAATGACCCAAGTCTGTGCCCAGGGATAGATTTCCACGCCTGGGAGATCCAGTGTCTGGTGCAGCAGGGTCTGTGGATGAGCCCCTGGCAGGGATTTTGGATCTGCCAGGGGAGGGCAGGCAAGATTTTGGTTCTGCCACAGGGAGGGCAGGCAAGAGCTGCAGCAGAGGCTCTTGGTGAGTTTGGGAGGGTCTGGGAGCCAGGGCTGCCAGGAGGCAAACCTCAACCGGGAGCCCACTCAGTGCTGTGGCTTTGACCACGTCACTCAGCTCTGCATCCTTCTCCTGGGCTGGAGGTGAGGCTGAAAATGTGTACCCAAGGGTCAGTTTGAGGCTGATTCTGCAGGTTTCTGCCATCCCCAGGACCTTTGCTCAGACTTCTAGGTGATTCACATTTTCCCTCAGCAGATTCCCCACCTGTACAATCAATGTGATGGGTTTGTTCTGGTTTATTTTGCTGTATTTTAAATTAAAATCATTAGCTCTGAGTTGATAACTGAAGTAGGGAAGCTGTCAAGTTTTCTGTCACAACAATGATCCCAAAAGATAAAACCACCTTCTCAGGGGTGCCCTGCAGACACAGATGAGGCTGTTCCAGTTATTTTGCAGCATGGGAACCAACACAAAGCACCTAAACACTGCTCAGTGTTTGTGTCAGTGTAAGTAAACCAAGACTAAAGCCCAGGCTGCCCCCAAAGCTCTCTTTCCTATAGAGCAGATGATCTGCCTTTTCGCCTTGCACTTTGGGGTTTTTTTTGAGCTGACTGCAGTGCATTTTCCTTTTGCTGGAGTTTCTTACACTCAGACCGTGCTCAGTAACACAAATAAGAAGCAGAACCCTCGGCACATCTCCATGTTCTCAGCAGAGCTGATAGCACTGCTCTTATCTCCAGCAGGGCAAGTCCCCTGAGCTGTGTTGAAAAGCCTTTTATCAGAAGCAATGTAAGGAGAGTTCTCTCTAGATGTAGCTCTGCAGCTTTGGCAGCAAAGTGGGGCTTCTGACTAGACCTCCTCTGGTTTTGTTTAGTGTTGGGGTGAGGGAGCAGGACAAGGTCCTGTTTGTGGGGCTGGCAAGACAGGGCTGCTCCTTGGCCTTACCGAAACAACTCCCCACTCCCTGAGCCAGAGGAAAGCCCTGTCAGAAATGGCTTAACGATCTTCTAATATTTCCCTGCAATTAAAGAGCACATCTGTCTTGCAGACCCTGTCCTCCTTTGCTAAAGCACAGACATGAACTAAACAGTCTGTCGTGTCGGGCCCGGGGTAACAAAGGGGCCCATTCATAACACAGCACTCGGCCACTCTGTGTGTGTGAAGTGAAATAGAGTTTGCATTTGGAGAATAACCTGTGCCGGAGCGAGCAAGAGACTGCTGCTCTCATAAATCAATCAGCTTTCTGAGCTAATAACCCAGCCTGCCTCCCAGTCCTGCCTGCAATGAGCAGCAGCTGCCCTGCAGAGACCCAGCTCTGCCTGCAGGGCTCAAGGGAGAACCTGCTGGCTGTTACCACACTCGAGAGGATTAAAAACATTGATATCAACTTGGGTTTTTCAAGGCATGAAGGAGAAGGGGCCATCCCAGCCCAAGGAATTTGGGGGTCATCTCAGTGGCCTGAGCTGTGTCAGTCACTGGGTTGACCTTTCACACTGTCCCTGGGTCACAGCCAGGGATGGTCCTGCTCCTGTCTTGGCAGGAGAGCAGGAGCACTGCAGAGCAAACCGAACCAAACCAACCCAAACCAGACCAACCCAACCCAAACCAAACCAAACCAAACCAAACCAAACCAAACCAAACCAAACCAAACCAAACCAATGCAACCTAATGCAACCCAAACCAACCCAACCCAAACCAGACCAAACCAACCCAACGCAACCCAAACCTACCCAAACCAGACCAACCCAACCCAAACCGGACCAACCCAAACCAATCCAAACCAATGCAACCCAAACCAATCCAAACCAACCAACAACCAACCCAACCCAAACCAACGCAACACAAACCAATCCAACCCAAACCAGACCAACCCAACCCAAACCAAACCAAACCAAACCAAACCAACCCAAATCAATCCAAACCAGACCAACCCAAACCAATCCAAACCAACCAACAACCAACCATCCCTCAAAGACGCATTCCTGATTTTAGTGAAACTGAGGGCTTTAAAACAAAACAAAGCAAAACAAAACAAAAAATCAATTGAGGCACACCTTGGCACAGTCCTAAGCCAAGCCCATGTTTTGCCCTGAGAGTGTCAGGCAGTCCCTGCAGGCTCATCCAAATGCATTGTTTAACATTAATTTGTAAATGCCTTACGAATTGGCTCTTAGGGCTTTTTCTCTCTTTTCTGAGCCAAGCATCTTGGTCATAGGCTGTATCTCTGTCTCTCAGTGCTCTCTGTATAAAAACAAACAGAGTTCACACCTCAGCATACCTCATTTCCTCAGCTTTCAGTCAAGCAGGAAATGGCCAGGAAGAACCCACAAGATGGTCCTGTGGTTTCAGTACAACAGTGACATTTGGGAAATGGGGGCTCATTTACCATCTCAGCAGCAAAGTTGTTAGTTCAGCTCTAGCCAAAGTTTTCTGTGTAAAATGAGGGGTATAAAAGGTGTCAAGGCCATGGGGTAAGAGATAGAAAAGCCTAGAATGTGGTGGGAGATCCTTGTCATATCCTGAGAAAATTCTGGATGTTGGGGGGAAATTTTCAATCCTAATGTTGAACAGAAGGTCAAAACAATTATCCAGAGAAATTCACCTTAAATTAACCAAGGTTTGTTTTGGATATTCTGAGTGTTTCATTGCAGTTTTAACCTTTTCAGTTTCCTCAGAATATTGCAATCAGTTTTCAACTAAAGTGAAGTTTCAAGGGAAAACTTAAAAAACCTGAGAAGGTGCCAAGTAGGGCAGCCTGTCAGAACTCAGCCTTTCCAGAGAACAGGAGGGCTTGGATCCATTTGCATCTTTCTGAGGAAAAGACACCACACAGGAAAAGGTCAGACTGTATCCCACAGGAATGTCTTGTACATGTCCCTGGTACAAACACAGTGAGTTCTCTCACAGCCTTTGGGGACAGGGCCAAATTAAAGCTCCCTATGCCAGCACAGCCAGGGGGAGCTTTGCCTTTGCCTTTGGGGTGGTGCGTGATCCAACCTTATCTGCAACTCTCTGTGTATTTGTGAGCTTTGTCTGAATGCAAGAATGATTCTCACTCACACAGGATCTGTCCTGGAAAAATTCCAATATTCAAGCAGTTGTAGTCTGTAGACCTTTACTTATACTTTCAATACTTTATATGAGCACCTAAAGAAGCAATTGGATGCTTAGAAATAATTTAAGAAAATCTATTTTGTTTTTGGTTCTGGCTGATATAATTTGACTGCACAGGTACCTCAATATCAGTAACATCTGGCATTTTGATATCATGGTGACTCAAACTAATCAGATTCTTATCCTGGCAGGACAATGGAGGTATCAGACAGACCAAAGGAAAAGTGGATCCTCCTGGGATGCCTGACACAAGGAGCTGCTGGCCTGAGCAGCTCTTGCAAACCTGAGTTGAGTTTTCTGGGGGTCTGACTTCCTCCCAGCCCTCAGCACTCAGAGAGCTCAGTGGGGCCTCTTTGAAGGCCCAGGTTCTCCCTGGTTGGGAAGGTCCCACAGGAACATCCAAGGGAAGAAGCAGGAGTGCCTCATGGCAGGTCTGACCGTCACATTCCTCATCAGCATCCTCTAGAGTAAGATTTCAGTAATTCAGTAGTGCCTCCCTTTCGAGCTGCCCTGCCTCTCCCTGGAGGTCTAGGGTGATGGTGATGATGGAATTTCTCTTCCATAGGAACAATAAATAGATCCCAAACATTGCTTCAGATGATGTTTATAGGGTTGTCAGTAAAAAAAAAATCAGTCTCTCACACAGAACAAGCTTTGAAAGAACCTGGGGCCTGTTTGGGGACTCGTTGACAAAACGCCTGATGGAGCTACTACAAAATAGTGGGAAGAGGGAAATGGGTAAAGCACATCAAAATTAGAATCACAGAGTCACAGGGGTTTGGGCTGGAAGGTCCTTAAAGCCCATCCAGTCCCACCCCCTGCCATAGGCAGGGACACCTTCCACTGTCCCAGGGTGCTCACAGCCCTGTCCAGCCCGGCCTTGGACACTGCCAGGGATGTGGGGAGGAACAGGTTGGAAGTAGGAGTCAGCTCCCAGGAGAAGCTGGTGGGGCAAAAGCCTCTGTCGGTCACATTGTAATTACACAGATAAATGTAGGTTTGGGAGAGCGGAGGCTGTGCAGATCGTGGCCAGATCATTTTACATATCTTACACTGATGCCATTACAGATATTTTACTGTCCCCTCCTCCTTCTCCATGTCACCCCAGACAGAACATGTTTGGGAATGCCAGTGGACATCAGGATTAACCAGGAAAACAATTTTTTCAGTGTCATCAAGGGAAAATGTTGGTGGGGGCTGTTAAACATGTCAAAGTATTGCCTGCCTCTCTTTCACACACTAAAGGTCACCTTTAGGGGCAGATTTCACTCTGCTTTTCTCATCTCTGAACAACCTTTCTGTAACACACAGTCACAGGAGGCCCAAAGACATCACTCTCTGGGGGTCACACAGCACAACTGCAGCAAAATCAGGCTGAGACCAGCCCGGCTTGGGTTCTCAGGGCACTGCCTCAGGTCCTGAGTTACAGTGGGATGTGGAAAAAAGGGGTTTTCTTCAGGGGCACCTTTGAAGGGGAAAATCTGAATCAGGCAAGCAAATACCTTTTATCCTTCATTTAAATCTTCTCAAATCCTACTCTCTGCCTTTACTCAGCTCATATAAAATAGCATGGAGGTAGTCTCAGTCAGCCAGAGCAGGGACAGAACATTCTGTCTCAGTTTCATTCATTAGGCCTTTCCTCCCTTGCCTCTCACACCAAACGGCTCCATTGCACACACCCACTCTGCCTCGCTGGTTTGCAGTCACAGCAAAATTGGTGTACAAAGATCTTTTAAAATAATATTCTGCTTCTGAGCAGAATTTCTGTCTGTTTTTTGGACAGGAGCAAAAGGATCATTTGGGCCCTGGTTCCTTCTCCAGTGGGGCAGTTTCAGTCTGTCCATGATCTCCTAAGAAATTCCCTTCCCATTTTCTCATATAAACGGAAGGAACAATTTATAATTTCTGTAGTTTCATAAAGATGGGATTGACTCTCTGATTAGAACCAACCACAAAGACAGATTCCAGCATAATAAGCCTGCGCAATGTAAATCTGGGTTTGTTTTTCACTTTGGGAAGGAATTTTAAATACTCAAACAGCACAGTATCTTCTTTGGATATGCCCAAGTTATCTTTAATGTATGACCCTAAGTTTTTAGCACTATTTGGATAGAAAGCCTAAACTAAGTATTTATAACACAGGCTTTCAGTTCATTCTGTTCAGCAAAAAGGACATTGCCAATGCTATTAAAAAAATAAAAAAAATTTGTGGTTTGAATGAAGTTATGAAGTTGCTGAGTTAAAAAATTCTGTAGTTGCAGGAACTTTCAGCCTGATTCTCTAAAGGCTTAATTCATACATGAGGATCCAGTGCCCTCCCCTCAGTCTGTTTCCTTTCTCCTTGAGGTATTTCTGTGATTAACAAGCAGATGGGAGTGTGACTTTTGCTTCCATTTTCACTAAATACCAAATCCACTTAAAACACAAAATTCAGTAAATATCAGGCATAAAACAAGCCAGGAGGAGTTGCATTTCTGCTTCTCTCAATTCAGGTTTTAATGTGTTTGATTTCCTTCGACAATCAAAACTAAGAATGGGTATAAACTGAAATAACCTGGGAAAAAAATGTGGATGAATGTGACAAACCGTGGCATAGGATCCCTGAATGGTTTGAGTTGGGAGACCTTAAAAATCATCCCGTTCCACCCTATGGGCAGGTACACCCTCGATTATCCCAGGTTACTCCAAGCTCCATCCAACCTGGCTTGGGACACTTCCAGGGATGGGAAGCATAAATTAAAGTGTAATTAAGTAATGAAGTGTAATTAATTTAACTGTAATTAAGTGCATATAGGCATTCAAGTCAACTCATCTCAATAGCAGAATTTGCCATTTTGCTGCCCTGAATTCCTTCCATAAAGAATATTCCTGGTTCATTAAAGATGAACGTTCAGCTTAATGGTACAAAGCCCAGGGTGCCTGATTTTAGGCAGAAAAGGCCATTTGCACTGGAGCACAGAGCAGAGGACATGTGTGTGACTGTGTGGATTCAGTCACACCCTCAGCCAGACATAAACCCTGTGCAAGCTGCAGAAAGAACAACAGGAAATGGCCGGGGGTATTTATAGCAGGATTGTGTTTATCCTGAAGTGATGTTCTGCACAGATTATGATGAAGTTTTTTGTGGGAGAGGACACAGCTTGTGTCAGCTGGAGGTTTGCATGCACTTCACCCCATGTGCTCCTGCCAGAATCCCTCATTCCCCTCGGCTTTCCTTTGCCTTTTCCAGCTTTGCTGAGCACCAGGAGTCCCCACCACCCTCTTCTCCCAGTGCCAACAGGAGCCCTGGTAACCACCGGGATTGGCCCAAAACCTGGTTTCTGCAGGTTTGCAAGTCCCCCACGGGATGGCACAAGAGAAAAAACAACCTCTCACACTTCAGTGTCCTGAGTCGCTGAGAGATGCAGGCCCTGCTGCAACTACACAAATTCTTCTCACGTTTTGGGTCCTATTAACAAAGAAACTGATGGCACAAAACGCCTTCTATCAGAGTTTAGCTCTCCAGCACAGGCTTCTCCTTTCCTGCCATTCTCTTTGGGAAATCATTTGTGTGTCCTTTATTTTCAAATGGTGTATTGAAACACCTCCCCATTTATTCATTTTTTGAGGGGAGGCATCCAGCAAGAAGTAATAATTTTCATGGACAGATCATCTCCATAACCCCAGCTTCATCTTTGCCATCTCTCTCTGATTTGAAAATGTAAAGAGACTTCTTCTAATTCATTCCCATCGTCTTAATTTCCCTGAAGAGGCAAAAACCCCCAAATATGGGAGGTGAAGTAGATAGTGCAGCAACTTAATATCTCTATGGGGTAAAGAGCCCTCCACCCTCCTACACAGTCTTTGCAAGCACATGTCCATCCCTGCTGAGCAGTTTATCTGGGCTGCTGATATGGATTGGGCAACGCTAAAATAATAATGATAAGTGGAACTTGAGCAGCAAAGAACCTGCTATGACTTCATTGTCAGAACAGTTTTTTTTCCTTATCTGAGTCGTATCTCCTGAGGTTTGTTCAACTCATGAGCGCTCCGCTCATTTCTCTATTTACACCCCATGATATCTGAAAACCTTGATTAAAAGCAATCAGAAAAATTCATCATATGACACTGAGACCGTTTGCAGCCTGTGACAGTTATTAGCAAACGTTAACCTTTCCTTTGAGAAAACACAAGGAAACCCTGCTTTAATTTAAGCTTTCAAATATCATTCCCCTCTATCTCTGCAGTAAATCAGAGCATCTCCACGAGGCCATTGTTTGCAAATATAAGCCCCGGGTTTGTGTGTTTAAAAAACAAACAGCGAGAGCAAAGCATCAGGAAGTGCCTGTGAATGGGAGCTGCAGCTCGGGATGGGCGCATTAATTACTGCAATTGAGCCAATGCCCCGTGAATGCCGTGCGAGGCATTATCAGCGCTATTAGTGCTTCATTAGGGCTGCAGCGAGCTCGAGCAGCTCCCCGGGCTCATTTGCATCCTATTCTGACAGGTGCTGGTCCAGGTGTCCTATTGTCATCCGGAATCAATAAACATGCTCCGAAGCCCTGCTCCTTTTATCGCCTGCGAGAGAGGGAAGAATAGAGACCGAACGGGCTGCCGGGGGGCAGAACAGCGCCTGGCTCTGCCAGGCTTCCTTTTGAAGTGACGGGCTCGTACCTGTGAGAGAGCTGCCGCCCCTCTCGGAGTGGGCGGGTGAGGCAGGGCTAACGCTGGCCTTGTGCTCGACCCCGGGGTTTCCTCCGCCCTACAAATCAGTGGGGCTCGAGGCACCCCAGGGGTGTCTGGTTTGGGTCCTACTCAAACCTCCTTTCTAAGGTCATCCTTAGACATCCCTGACCCCTCACGTTCTACCTGACCCTCCCTTGCCAGTTCATCACTCACAGACTCGAACTAGACTCCTAAAGACATCCTGCTGTTGTTTTTTACACTTTTATTTATGACAGGTGCTGATGATCCTTAGTAGGATGCACACAGCAAGCCATGAGGGGCTTTGCTTTCCAGTCCCATGCTTAAATTGAACATAATCTTAATTGAACATGGACTTATATTTAAAACTGGTTTTTTTCAAAATTTTTAGGATATAATTTCAAGGTCTTCCCTGCAATATTAAGAAATTCAGTTCTATTAAATAAAAGTTGATATTCTTATGCAATTAGAGCATAATTCAGGCTTTCCAGATGAAAACCAAATCCCACAAGAGCTGGCAGCAGCACTGCCATGCCACCCAGCATTCCTCTTTCCGTCCTGCAGAAGCTGATTGGCCCCACACTGTCCCTTTTCTGGTTTGTCTTCTATGTTCCCTGATTTCCCAGAGCCTCCCTGGCCATGTGGTGTTCAGATACTGTCACCTCTGGCTCGTGCACTCCCATCACACGCAGTGTTTGAGATGGGCCCAGCCTGGTGACCAGGGAGCAGTGGCTGCAGAGGCCTTGGTGGCTGCTGTCACCTGCCTGATGGCTCCCATCATCTCCTCATATTCCTCAGGCTCGTCTGGCAAACAGGGAATGCATTCCAGCCTCATCCCAGGGTTGCCTTCTGTGCCTTTGGAGAGACACAGAAGCTTCACTGAATCTGCAATATTATTGTCAGTAGAAAAACAAAATTCCCAGGCTGTCCTCATTTCCTTCACTGAGGTAACAATTGAAGTGCCTGCTGTTTATGTGCAAAGAATATTTGTGAATTTCCTAATATTCCAGAAATTCATCCCACCCTGCTTCACTCCACTGAGGTACAATCAGAGGGAAGAAACCTGGGCTTCATGGCACCTTTTTCAGCTCCTGCATCAACAAATGTCCTTGACCTAGTGAGATAATGAGCACTTTTCTAAAACACACTAATTCATGCCCAGAAGGGCAGGTGCATGACCTTATCAGGGCACCACGTCCTCTAGACTTCATGTTGCCTGCCTGGCTTACCTTTTTATTTAACCTGGGCATCTTTTTATACAACTTGGGCATCTTTTAATTTACCTTGTGCATATTTTTATTTAGAATCTACATCTTTCTGTTTATCTTGTGCATCTTTTTATATAACTTCAGCATCTTTTCATTTGCCTTCTGTATCTTTTTGTTTAGCCTATGCATCCTTTCTCTCTGGGTGATGAAGCAACAGCCTCTCACACCTGCACTCCACTCTTGCACTGCCCCCACACCCAACCAAGGCTCTGAGCTTGCTCAAAAACCAAAACTCATTTCAACTGTGTTTTTTTCACTCCTTTGTCTTTTAAGGATCAGCTTGCCACAAATAGCACTCACTAAATGACTGTCCAGGCAGACACAAAGGTGCAGCAGAGGGGGAAAGGCCCCATCAGGTGCTGCAGAAGAGCCCCCAGTTCTATGGAGCATTGAGCAACAAGAGCTGTTTCTTGTTATTGCAGCCTCTTGGGAAAATTTGCCTGCCACGTACCCGGGTGTGATCTGGAAGCAGATTTGCACCTGTCCCAGCAGGCCAAAATCAAACAATGACAGTGCTGGGGGAGCCAAGGGCACGGCAAAGGGAGCTGTGCTCCTCTGCTGCTCTCAGGTTCTGGTCACGACATCACCAGAGCACGGATTTTCTGTGCTTGCCAGACACCTTACACACCTCTCTGCCCCAGAAAAGCAGCTCGTGGCTAACGTGGCCCTTGCATCTTTTATTGTCAGGACTGGAAAGAGAAGAGGTGTCCCCGGGGGTGGGCAGGACTGAGCAGATAATGCCACCCCCATCCCACGGGACTCTGAATGATCTGAGGGATGCACTCCCCCGTCCCTGCTCGGGCGGAAGGGCTGGCACTACACGAGCCCAGCACAACGTGTCCCGCAGGCTCCTGTTAATGCATTGGTTTAGGCTGTAGGGCTGCAGAGCACAGACTGTTTCTCTCTGTGTTTCACAAGCACCAGAACACTTTATATCCTATAAATAGTTCTTTCCTAGTTTCAAAAGCTGCAACTCACATCCAGCTGCTTTGAACTGGATTTCAAGGAGATTTACTGCTGACATTTCAGGCACCTGCATGTTCTTTATCGGGGGCTTACAAAACTCTTTGTGGAGATTTGCCTCTTCTCAGCTTTACCTCAGAAGAGCATTTCCCATTATTATTTTACAATTAGGAAAATCAAGGCACAGAAACCTCTGATGATTTGTTCTGGGTAAGGAGGAGGAATAAAGCCAAGGGGACTCCACTTGCAGGGCTTGATGCTACCCAAAGTTGAGAGTTCTTAAAGAGGGCCATGTGAGCTGATTGTTATCTGCTGAGCAGAGCAGATACCAGCCGAGAGATCTCTCCTCGTTATCTTCTCACTAAATAATAGATGTCTGATTAGGATCTCATATGCTCAGAAAACTTTGTCACAGATAATGGCGGGTTTCTGAACATGTTTCTCTTCTAGAAGTATCCTTATCTCCATAAGCCTTTAACTGAGTCTAACAGAAGGTGAATATCCAAGGGCAGGTCTTGGACACAATTCCTGGGGAAATTCCCACCTCCCAACCCAGGATGAGCAACCCTCAAGTCGCCCCTGTGCTTGTTTTGGGCACATACACCCTGAGGGATGGCTCCTATTCCAAACAGCTCAAGGAATGGGCAGGCAGGGGATAAACAGGGAATGACCAGGCCTGCCTGAGAGTTCAGTGGCTTCTTGAGGCTGCACAAAAAGTCACTGGCAGAGCCAGGAATGAATGTCAAGTGTCCTGGATCATAAATTCATGTTTTGGGACCTTGGCACAGATTGCCCAGAGAAGCTGTGGCTGCCCCATCCCTGGAAGCATCCAAGGCCAGGCGTGGAGCAACCTGGTCTAGTGGAAGATGTCCCTGCCCATGGCAGGGGGTGGAACAAGGTGGTTTTAAGGTCCCTCCCAACCTACCCTCTGGAGTGATTCTGTGATATATGAAATTAGCATCCCCTGAGACAGAGCCATTTTACAGCTGTTTGTTTACCTCCACCACTTTACCCTGCTGTTTGTACAGGGTGAGGGCACAACCACCCTCCTTTAATCCCAGAGCTGATAACACTCCAGAGCCCTTTGTTTACTCAGGGCATTGCCCGTCCACTGAGCCCTGTGTGCACAAACCCTGCACGTGCCCACCTGTATCAGACTCTGCTGAATTTGCAGGCACCCCAAACACCCGGCAAGGTGAGAGGAGCCTGGAGAGGACACAAGGCACTGGTGGAAGTGCGAGGGGACCACAGTGTGGTTCTTGTGTGGTAGGAGAGGCTGTGAAAGCAGCACACACCTTGTGGAGGCTCAGCTCAACCAGCCCTCAGGACCTGAAAACAGCTGAGGTTATGACCTGAGTAAGGAGAGACCTTGGTGGCACTTGGGAGAATGGTCTGTCAGGACTTACAGGGATTTCTCTGCACAGCCAGCTCCCTCTCTGCTCCCTTCACCTGTTTTCACATTTCCCCTCTCTGCTGGAGTGCACACACCTTCCACATCCCACATTTCCAAAGGTTTGCCCAGACAGCAGAACTCCCTCAGTGTGGCACAGAACGGCACGTGGTGAGCAAAGAGCTGCTCACAAGGTGGAGTTTCTGTGGCTTAGGGTTATGTTAATGAATGAATTCTTTTTTATTTTTGGAAGCCTGCAGCTGTTAGTTTTGAAACGACAGAACCTCACACTGCAATAGGGTAAGAAACAGATGGATGAAAGAGAGAATCAGAGCAGGGTCCTGAGCCTGTTCTGGCTGCCGGGTTTTAAACAAACAAGTTTGGCTTATGCAAGAAGCCATCTGGTATTTAGGCCCTGCCGGAACGCGGGCAGTGCTATGTGTGCGGAACCATGGAGCAGCTTCACGGGCACACACACGGACTCTGCTGCCTCCTTCTCCTCCAGGGCACTCGCTGCAAACCCCTGGAAAACCTGTAGGCCTTCACACTCTGCCTCCTCCTCTGGAATGGCCTTTGGTCTTAGGGAAAACACTGCTGCCATCCTCCAAAGCCACACCGCAAATATGTGCAGGACCCCAAAGGTTGGGAGCTAAGCCCATCTCTCAGGACAGGCTGTGAGATGTTAATGAAGGACAATGATGGGAACAACCACTGATCTCTCTGTCCATGTCATGGCACTGCAGGACAGGCCTGCACTGAGATCTCTGCTGCTCCTGAACAGAGCCAAAGTCATTCCCAACTTGGGAAATCATCCCTGCAACTGGACCAGAGCAGGCAGGGAGGGAACAGAGGATTTGCTGAGTCCCACAGATGAGAAGCTGAGGTACAGAGAGGTGAAGTGCCTGAGATCCTACAGTAGCACAACAACTGACTGAGCCCGGCTGGGCACTGCTGACACAAAGACTGGACTCAATTAATAGCACAGATTTTTCTGATTCACTGGAACTTAAAAAAAGCCAAAACATCCCAATCCTGGGATTGCATCAGGAGGGCACTTCCAGACAAGTCCTGGAAACAGCGTGTGCCACTCCAGTGATGCTGAGAAAAGGCAAATTCAGATGGGATCAAGTGCAGCTGAGGGCTAAGAAATAATCAGAGAAGGAAGGTGAGAAGGGATCATAAGGGTTTTCTTGTCCCAGCAAAAGCAAGAGGGAGGTATGGCAGTGGTCTGTAAATGCACTGGAGATGTTTCCAGGGAAGGGAAAGTGCTGCAGTGGTGCTGGCATGAGAAAGGCATGAATCAGTCATGAGCAAATGCCAGCCCCAAGTCAGAAGAAAGTGTCCAAACCTCAGAAGGAAGAATTACAGAACTCTTGTTCAATGGGGAGCAGTGGGGGTGGAAAGAAAATCCTTTACAGAAACCTTGGAGATTTTGGGAAAGGAATGACAGTACGTGGTCCTGTCTGAGGGCAGAGCAGAGCTCCCACTCTGGAGTTCAAATTAAGTGTCTTAACATTTCTCCACCTTTGAGGAATTTTGAGGAAGACTCTCCTGTTACACACAGCAGACACCACACTGGTCTCCAGGCACTGCTGCAGCACAAATAATTCCTCACACTAATGACCAACCATAATTACATCCTTCCTGCAGCAGAAATGACATAGGAGAATACCAAAACTGAGGAGCAGGGAGCAAACTGCAAGTTTATTCCATCCATTACTGACCAGCCTGTGTCCTGTGAGGATGAGAGCACGTCTGCTCTCAGATGCCATGGTGCAAATCCAGAGGATTTATCACAAGCGAGCTTGAACTTCAGGGCATTGCTTTCCCTTTCTGAAGGAGATGAACTCTGTCCCTTTGCTAAAACCTTTGCCTGCTGCTCTGGGAATGCTGCGCAGGGAAAGCATTCCTGTAGCTGTGAAACTGGGTTTGGGGTGCCCTGTGGAAACTAGTAAAAGGGAGAGACACAGCTTTAACGCTGACAAACAAAAAATGTTGTCCCTGGCAGGAATGAGTTTGGGTTTGGAGTTAATATTGGATTTGCACTTTTCCTGCCACAAAAAGGATCATATGGGGCTGCTTATCAAGTAAGGTTTTTACACAGCCTTGCACATTCTGCTCAGGCTCCAGAGGATCCAGTCTCATTGCCAAAAGCAGCACAGAGGAAAGGCCCGAGAGGCACCAGGGCAAAGTTCTGTCCTGCATCTTCTCTGTCCAGTTCCTGTCTGGCTAAGGACACTTTTCATCTTGGACCTGCCCATGCTCCTGCTCCCCTTTCTGCAGCCCAGGCTGCAGGACAAAATCATGTCCTAGGAGGTTGTGCACAGAGGCTGGATGAGAGTGGGCAGTGCAGGAGCTGGAGCAGGGCCCAAGCTATCACGTTTCTCCCTTCGCCTTCTGGAGACATCTCGGATTTCCAGCACAATCTGAGTGCCCAAGGGGAATTCAGCATCGCTGGGGTAAAATGTGACACACATGAAACTTGTGCGCACACTTCTCTCGCAGAAAAACTGATTCAGGAGAAATGTGTGCAGTTCATAGCACTCCAGACCCTGATCAGACACTCTGTGCTCCTTGTCCCTCACCTGGGCTAATTCCTTCTGTCACTGGAGCTGTTAGAGACAATTTTGGTAATATTTACAGGATGATTCCGAGAGTCTGGCCTAACAAATTACTCCAGCAAGTGCTTATTTTAAAGCCTGTTTGGTTCTAACAAAGTCAGATGTATGAGTTTAGAAATATCAGCAAAATATAAATATTTGTGCTATGGAAAGATATACATGGGCATATTAGATCTAATTAAGGAAGGCTGTTACGGCTCGTGTCATGTGAATTCTGCTCTGGGTTGGGAGTGTCATCGGCAGAAAAATTGTCCCTGCTGCAGCAAAGTGGCCAGAAAGACCTCTGGCTGCCCAGACTGCTCTGGATCTTCAGTGGCCTCAGAGACACCCACAGCAGCTGCTCAAAACAGCTCTCAGGCTTTTGGGATCAACGCTGAAGGGATCTGTCCCCTTTTCAGCTTGCACTGCAGCAGTCATTTCTGCCTCTGGTGATTTTTCAGTGGTAAAACCATGGAAGGTGCTTAAAATCCACCAGTCCCTGGGCAATTCTGACACCAGGAACTTGTGAACAGAACCTTTGCTTCTCTGTTGATGCCTTGGTGAGTGACCAGATGCTTCCTACATTTCATCTCCTGGTTGTTTTTACTTTTTCCCTTTGCCTGTTTGGATTTTGGGCTCTTATTCCATCTACATGCCTGGGTTCTCCTTGATGGGAGCCTCTGGGGACAACTCCCATAATACAGGGAATTAATCATAGAGCCACAACTTCTGGTTCTAATCAGGAGTCAGTCCTAAAGGCTGAGCTGCAGCACAACCCTCACAGACAAATTCTCAGAATTTAATAGGGATTAAATCAATGGAGTTCTTATGGAAATTGAATTATACTGTATAGAAATTGTTCCATAAACAGAACATAGCAGAAAAGGCAAAACTTCCTTGATTTTCCCCAGAATTTTACAGTAGAGATATAATTTTCTGATGCCTTTAGCTGGGCAGTCCAAAGTGATTTGATTAAAAATTATATTTTTGACTGTAAAGGAGCATGAGAACACCTCAAAGCAGAACACAGAAACCTGCAGAAAGGTAGCTCTCCAGGGGGACAATGATTTTAATTATTTTCCTGGATTAAAGGAATGCAGCTCCACTGCTTCCTTCGTCTTGGGTGACCAGAATTCCCTAGAACTCTGCCTGCCTGTCCCTGCATGTGGTGCAGGAATCCTCTGCTGCCTCAGCCTGGTGTAACCAGTGCCTTGCTCTGGCCGCCTTTCCACACCACAGACACAGGTTCAGGAAACAGCCAAGTCCAGAATCTCCAATTCTATTCTATATTCTGCCATTCCTGAGTGCTGATGGTTTGAATAAATGAGGTTCTGGTTTGGATGAAAGGATAAAATATAAACATGAATTCTTTACACTGATTTCAGTGGAAATTTGGAGATGTCCCATGTCTATTCCTCAGAATCAGGCCCAGCTTTGCTCTGAACTCTGCACTAACATCAACTCCACACTTTTCCAGTGGATTCTGGTTGTGTTTGATGGATTTTTTAAGGCATCTACTCAGTCCTGCTCTCAGCTCGTGTTCCTCTGTCTGAAAGGAAAACAAAGGATTCTTGTCAGTCAAGTGAACAAGAACTTGAGATTTTTCTGCAGAAAAAGCTTCAGCTCTGAGATATGGAGGCTTTAAAGGGATGGAGCATCTAAGCAGAACAGCTGGGGAGAAAGGGCTTTCCCAAGGGAAAGGATCCTCACTGCAGGGCAGAATTTGGATTTTTCAGCCATAAGCTGTTCCTTGTTTGAATGACAAGACTGAAGGAGAACTGCAGCCCCTCACAGGTGAAGGAAAACCAGTGCAAGAAGAGGGTAATTGCCCTTCAGCATGGTGGTTTGAAAATAATCCAAATAAAAACATAAAAAACAGGGCTGCCAGATCCAGTGTGTGCCAGGGCAGTGACTGTGTAGGTGTGATCTTTTTGGAGAGCATTTCCACTAGTGGCCCACACATTTTGGGATACAAATTCCCAGGTTCAAGTATCAAAGTTCACAACATCAGCCCGAGCAAATCACTGAGACCTCAACACCTGTTATTTGATTCAGCAGGACATTAAAAATCCCGTATCTCCAATGAGCCTTTGGGTGAAGAGTTTCCCTTTCTGCTTTACTACATTTTAGCTACTAAAAGCTGCCAGCGGCTCTGGCAGTGGTTTCCTTTCAACGGCACTGAGTTCTTGCCCCTCTGCAAATGGCAGAGATGAAGAGGGCACTGGAACCCCAGGCAGAGAAAATACAAGGCAAAGGTTGGATGGTGAGAGTGTGCAGAGTTCCAGAGAGACTGGGAACAGGAGCAGTGGAGGAGTTACAGTTTCCTTTGTTCTGTTAAAAGGAAAAAGGAAACACATCAGGAAACCAGACTGTGGAGCACAGGAAGTCTCACTCTAGCTGATAAAAAGGAACTGATGTGAGGTTGGTTCAGATGCAGTTATAAGTCAATCAAGCTTGGAACAACAAGAAGAGATATTCAGAAGAAACCAGAGAGACAAATTCTGCATTTAGCTGTAAAAAGAGTATTTTACTCCTCTCTTAATCTTTTCCTTTTTTTTTTTTTTAAAGAAGGTGCTATAAAAAGCCGTTCAAATAAGTATTTTCTCATCATACAGAGTCGGTTTCCTGAACTCACCACACCTTCCCCTGACCCCACCGTATCTTGCTCCAGTTTCTTTCTTTCACTCATTAACCAACTTAAAAACTGTATTCTTGCTGATTTATCTCTTCCCCTCAGATCAAAACCAGCAGCATTAAGAAGGGCAGTTTTTTTGCTGAATGAGAAATCAGCAGATGAGTAATGAGAGACTCTGCTGCCGCTGGGTTATTTTTCACTGCCTCTGGATGACTGACAAGGATGGCAATGTTCAGTTCCTGGGTGTGCAGCTGTGGCAGGTTGGGCTTAAGGCTTTCTAATTGATTTTAATTGTTTCTGATTCCTTCACTGCCCTGGTGGAGTCCTGGGTTGGTGTGGTCTGGAAGAACAAGAAGGAGATAAATGCAAATAAAGCAGCAAGCTTATCCATTACACTTCCTCTCCTGGGCTGTGTTTCTTACCGGATTGTAGTGAAAAATCGGGAAAAGAAAGAATGCTGGACACACATGAAGGGTCATTTTTTTTTACAGCATCCTAAAGAGAAGCCAAGGTTGGGATTTTGCACAACCCCTGTGTGATTGAACCTTCTTCCTCTATCTCCCCTGGTCCTTGTTGGGGTGTTATTCCCAAATTTTGCCTTTGGTGCTGTTTGGAGAAGGAAGAGGTTTGTCAGGAGACCCTGAACCTCCCGAACCCAGTGCTGCACATCCCTCTGGTTTGGGGCTCTGCCTCGGGCTGAAGGAAAAGCTGCTGGTGGGGGAGGAGGGGAAGGAGGGAGGCACCGTTTGTGGTAACTTCAGTACCAGAGACAGGTTTCCAGGTGGGTGGTACTGGCGAGGGAGATACGCATCAGTAATTACGTGGCCTGGTAATGAGAGGAAGGAAGAAAACAAGCAGAAAATGCATCAACATCTTGAGGGCTTTGATACCTGGAACTCAGCAGAGCAGATTAGGCACTGTCCTGTCACACACGTTGCTGTTCAGAGAACTTTAAGGGACACCCTGACTGCCCGGGTGCCTGAGGTGACACAGCACCCACAAATTGACTCCACCTCAGACAAATGATTCCCAAAGGAGGCAGAAACTCACATTTGAGTGGGATATTTTAGTCTGTATTTCAAACCAGCTATAAATATGCAGCCAGTCTTGTCTGAAAACATTTGTTGGCACAGAAAATGTCCTTGGCCCTCACGCAGGGTTGTGTGACAGGCCCCATGTCACTGAGGTGCTCTCAGGCAGCTCCTTTTAGGTGTCAGAGCTTCATGTGCATGGGACACCTGTGTTCAGGTTTGCACAAGAGAGTCACAGGCAGGGAAACAGACCTGCTGTCTGATTCAGGTGAGAGATCTGAAGAGAACTGCACATTTCTGGTGTAAATTGGCTTCAAACCAAGTTGTAGAACTAAACTCGATGTGTTAGACCTGCTTTTCTTAGGGACACATCTATGCACACCAGGCTTCTACAGCTTTAGGGGTCCGGCAAACCCACAAATACCTGCAACCCTGAAGTTAAGGCTCCCTTGGCTCCTTTAATTCTCCTGCTGGTGCATGTTTGCACTGAGGTGGGACACGAGGTCTCTCTGTAAGTGCTCAGGTGAACTCAGGCACTTCTGTTTTTCAAGGCCAGCTGGTGAGGGGCTGTAAAGGAACCTCAGACACTGGTGGGTTGTGGGGAAAAAAAGACTGGGAGATGCTCTGTGCTGAGGCTGTACATTCGTGTGTTCTAGAGCAGATGGGAGCTGAACAAAAGAGGAAAAAGCTCCCGTAAATCCAGGAAGGGGAGACCTGAAGGAAATAAACTCTGCTGCCTGCAAATCTTGCTCAAAGTGCCCTTCCCCCCGCATATCTCACCTCTCAGGGTGTCATCTAAGAGCTCACTCTGAGGTGCAGCCTCCCCTGTGCTGCTCCTGATGGTGACACTGCAAGGAACAACATTCTGCACCCCACACAACTCCCAGTGGAAGAAATGCTGTGAGCAGGGACAGAAGCTATTCCTTCCCCCATCTCACAGAAGGAATTGCCCAGAATTAAAATCAGTAACTAAAATAAAAGCATGAAATCCTCAAGACACGCATTGCTACTCCTTTGAGTGACCACATCCTGAGAAGGTGAAGAGAAACTAACCAGGCACTCAGCACCTCCTCAAAGCCCCAGAGCGAAACCCCAAGGGCTTCAAATCCAAGCGGTTGCATTGTTCCGTTGGGTAAATGTTTACTTCAGAGCAATCTTCCTTTTTAAGCAGGAAAAAATACACAACAGGCACGGAAAAGGCTTTCCCAGTGTTTGCTGGCAAGTGGGAGTCAGCGCTGAACACTGAGCCGGCAGCTGCCGCAGGACACTAAGGCTGGAAGTTCATGCTAAGGCAAGAGATGTCCCTTTGTACACAGATCTTCAAGGGAAAATGAATCAGCAGCATCAAAATATCCTCATCATAAGACCTTTATAAATGTTTTTTGATGTTAGAAAGTTATTATGCAATATAAATATCTTTGAACGGGGATTAGGGTCGGAAGAAATATTGCTGTTCGTGCCCTGGATATTCCAGATGGTTTTGTTTCAAATTGCTTTTGTGGGACAGCAACATGCAAAGTTGTTGCCCTTCAAATCTTTGTGATTTATTTATTATTTTTCCAATGTGGAGATTAAGAGCCTCGCCCCAGGAGTCAACACCCTTTAGCCAGGAAAGGCTATCCCTCAGGGGCCAAAGCCGGGGGGATTAAAAAGAGCCAAACAGACGCTAAAATTGCTCAAAAAGGAAACATTTTCTTAGTCTGAGATCCCGATGGCCAAGTTCGAGAGCGAGAGCAAACGCCTCCAGCTCGCAAACGACAGTGATTGCTCCAAAACCCGGCCCCACCCTTTGCTATGGCAACGCCAACACACGATCTTCCATTCGAGGACGCGGTTGTCCTCTGCTTGAATAATGCAAAAACCTCACTGAACGTCCCTCAGAGGGGCTCTCTGATGATATCAGGATAAGTTTGTTTTCATGGAATGAAGGCAACAGCCACACAAAATGTGCTGTTTCATGAACACACAGGCTCTGGCAAGTATATTTGCTTTAATTATTCTCCACACATAAAGTGGAACTGAAACAATTAAACCAGTTTGAAACCACACCATTTGTTATTGTGAGGAAAGTTATGCATGAGTATCTTGCTGTTGATGAGATGTGCCCTTTTCTGATTTATTGTAAGACAATAAAACCCAAGCCCCTCAAACACAATGCAAGTCTGTCAAAGTGGGGTGTTAACCCAAAGAAGATGGGATTTGAATGTCTAGAAGCGCAATAAAAATGTTGGTGACTATTTAAAATTAGTGGAAACACAAGAGTCAGAAGTTTCACTGGCTCTCATCATCATCTGCCAGTGGTGTTCACAGAATATGAACAGAACGTGGAAATAACTCAGATTTCCTGCACTTTTTCCTCCACAGAGCTCTTTGAGCATTGCTCCAGGGGGCCCTTCCCAGGCCAGCCAGTTCTGCTCACGGCAGGTATTACACAGATTATTTAGAGAATGCAGCAAAAATTGCCATCAACCTCCTCAGCAGGTGATCTGATTCTCTTCAAGATAAATAATCCTTTGTGAATAAATAAATAAGTGTTCCTTTTTGTGTCACATGTGATGTCAGTCAGTGCATGGTGGGGAATGATGACTTTAAATCCCAAGCTGATCCTGTGTTTTATGTTTATATCCATGGACTTCCCTGTCTTGGTTGAAAGCCTGAGGACAACTCAACTCACGCTTGCTCACAATGTCCACAAGGCATCCACGTCCACAAGGATCATCCCAACCACATTTATTCTCTGACTATGCCCTGGATCCCCAGCATGACTCTGAGCCCTTGGGACAGCTCAAGGCTCCAGTGGATTTATCCCTTCACCTGCAGCTGGGCAGGTGTGCAGTTAAATTACTCCAGGGAGGTAAAACCAGCAGGCAGAGAGTCATCAAGACCCTTTCTGATGAAAATATGAAGAGGAAAGTACCAGCCAAATATTGGAGATTGCAGGCAAAGGGAGAGATTTGCAAAGTAGGCTTGACCTAAACCCCTGCATCTGCCAGTCTGTAGTTAAAGGCTTCAGCTCAATTAAAACAATTAGTCTGTGGAATAGTATTGCATAGGCTTAAAAAAACAGTCACTTGTCAAATTTAAATTGCTCAAGAAGAAAACCACCTAGAGAGCACAGCCCTCTAAATCCAAATCTAGCACTTGTCCTCTCCAAGAACAGGAGAGTTTGAGGTGGGAAACGCCTTTCCCCATGCCGGAACTCAGATTTCATCTGGGCCCGCCCCATGTTCTTGCTGTAGATGATGAAAGAACCTTTCTCTGTGCTTTTCTTGCTCTCCAGTCTCTGATGTGCATCTTTCTGCCATATTTTTCTCAACACAAATGCGGAGCTCTGAGATAAATCAATGCCTACATGGGAGAGCAGAGCTGAGGGCAAGATTGCTATTAAATTACTTTGCTCTGGAGGTGCCCGGGTTTGCTTTGCTGTGCTCTCGGAGTCAGACCCGCCCTGCAGCACAGGTTAAATACAGAGTTCAGCACACTAAAACGTTGCAGCATCTCAAGCCACATCCTCTCGTGCTGCCCTTCACCATGAAAAACAAGGCAAAGGGGTCTCACCCTTCTCTGCAGCAAATCTCTCAATGTGGCAGGCTGGCACTCCCTGGAACCCACTATTTTGTGCCCAGCATGAAAATGTACAAGAAGTCTCAGCTAATCCTTTGGACAGGACAGGAGCACTGATCTCAGTGCATGGCAGAGAAAGAGGGGACATTGTCAGAGGGGACAAACAGGAGGCGGGGACCCGCAAAGTGCTGCTGACCATGGAACGGCTCAGTGAAGGAGCCCAGCAGGAGATCCTGTCTCTGGATCCTGTTTCTCCCAGCCCCAACAGTCTAAGGATTCCTGCAGGGCAGCGGGGCAGTGACAGAGCTGCTGCAGAGCAGCCCGAGGGCAGGCCCAGGCCCAGGGCAGTGACCTGGGATGTGGCCGAGTTCCTCCTTTGGCCGCAGCCTCCAACGTGACTGAGCTGAGCTCGGAGTGGCGCAGTTCCTCATCCCCAAACCGCAGCCTGGGGGGAGCAGCTCCGTGCAGCGGGGAGAGGAGCAGCTCCTGGGGTTCCAGGAGTTATGGGGGAGAGGGGAATGGCCCAGCTCTGCTCAGGGGATGGGGCAGGCGGCGGCTCCTGGCCTATGCAGAAGAGCAGGTCCACGTGTGCATTGCAGTAAAGGCACAGATGGGGAATTTCTGCACTTTCACTGCACAATATTTAGGGCTCCACAAATCAAAGAAAGTTGTGCTGCATTAAATGTATCCTGAATGAGGCCCAGGTTACTTTTGCTACAGATCTGAGGAGGTGGAGGGGAAAACCTGTCTTATTCCAGCCGTACCTCCCAAATATTGTGCTTTCAACACTCCTGCTTTCTCCTTTCCTTTCTGACATTCATCCTTTCGTTGTCTCTTTCTTTCCTCTTTCCATTTTCTCTTCCTGCCCATCTCCTTCCCTCCCCCTTCTCTTGAGACCCTTCCAAACCGTGCACTTGTCACAAGCTGCAATCTAAGGGAGACAGTTTCAGTTCCTGCCCGTTTGCAGCTTCGTTCTACCCAGGTCAGCAGAATAAAAAAAAAAAAAAAAGAAAGAAAGAAAAAAACCCCCTCACACTTTTAAGACGAGCTCGACACCCCACCCAGCCAGGCGATAGGCGACTTTCGAAATCCTCCAACCCAAACACACCCACAGCGTCTCTCGCTTCAAGGCTCCTCTCTTTGAGCAGCTTCTGTTCTGCAGCGCTCCCCCAAGAAAAGCCCGTCAGATTCATACAAGGCTCCCCCAAAGCCAGCCCTGTCCTGCCTAGGCTTGGGGAAGCACCTCGGGGAGCTTGGAAGAGCTCGGTTTGTCTTTCCAGGGGCTGAAGGAGCGGCCGGTTGGCGGGAGGACAGGAGGGGGAACTGCTCTCCCAGCCCCAGCGGCGTCCCTGGTTGCTCAAGGCCACCAGAGGTTGGTTATGTTGGTGGTTTATTTGCCACATTCTGCTTCCCTTTCCCCCAAGCCAGCGCGATGTTTCTCCTCCAGCCCGGGGCTTTTTCCCCGCCAAAAACCCCAAAAAAGCCGCTAGAAGAAACGCACGGGCGACCAGCAGAGTCAGAGCGCCTCTAAACCAGGGCCAGGCGAGGGACCAGGGCCAGGGGCACACGCACAGCTGGGGCAGCTGCGATCCACGCCGGGGGCCGGGAGCTGGCAGTGGCACTGCCCCCGGAGCCGGGCAAAGCCCTGGCCCAGGGCTACGCGGTGGCTGCGATCCCCCGAGCACCGGGGAGGCGACGGGAGAGCCCGGAGCCAGAGACGCGGCGGCGGCGGCGGCGAAAGAGGAGGAGGAGGAGAAGAAGGAGGAGGAGGAGGAGGAGAGAGCCCGGCTGGAGCCGGCCCCCAGCCCCGCGCCCCTTCCCAGAGCCCCCCAGGCAGAGGAGACCCCAGCCCCTCCTGCACCCTTACCTTAATAGTGCCGTCCATCGGGAATAACTTCCAGCCGGGACCAGCAATATTCCACACATTGACCCGGTTTAGCCTGCGACTGACGCCTCCCGAAGTTTTTTATCCTTCTCTCTCTTTTCGCTCTTCTCGCTGCCCTTCCAGCGGTTTTGTTGCTCTCTCCGTACCCCTTATCCCCCTCTCTCTCCCTCCCTCCCTCTCTCTCCGTCTCTCTCTTTTTTTAACTTTGGTTGTTGCAGCAGAGCGAAAAAGAGACAGTTAACCGGATGAAACGTTTTTTTCTGCTAATTTTGGGAAGTGAAGTCACTCGAGGAGGAAACCTTCGTCTCTACACTGGTCCTGCCTTCTTGATGAAAAAATATATATTTTACATACAGGATATTTGCTCCATTTAGATAAGAAGGGGCAGAACAATAGCCACCTCTGTCACAGCTCTTGTTTGTCGCTGGGACAGCTCTTGTTTGTTTGGGACAGCCCGGCCAGCACAGACCTTGCCTCGCACCCCAGCCCGAGTTAGCCAGCCTGTGTCATCCCACGGTTTAGTGTAACGTGGGGTTTTGACTTTTTTTTTTTTTTTTCTTTTGGCTGGAGCAGCTTTAGCCTGACTCACTGAATTTCCGTCTCTTCCCACAGATTTTTTTATTAATGCGTTTTCCAGTCAACGGGAAAAATTAAGGGGAGTAAACCGTAAATGCAATTCGGTGACAGCAGGCGGAGGGAGAAAAGAAAAAGTGGCGATTAAAACGTATTTACAGCATATTTCGAGCCCTGTCCTTCACGCCTCCCAGCACGGAGCGTGAGCCGAGGGTGCAGCCCCTGCCAGGAGCTAGCGGTGAGTGCAATAATGCAGGACAGACAGACGGCCCCGGCGATTAAACACAGGCTGCGGATGGGGCTGCGACCAAGCCGAGGCTCTCGGCCCCTTTCGCCCCTTCCCCTCACTGCCACTGGTCTCGCGGGGTGGGAGATGGGGCTCGGAAGGGAAAGTACTGGGATGGATGGCTTTCCGTCATTTCTTTCAGGTGCCGGGAGTCCTTTCCCAGCCTCCTCTCACAGTGCGAGCTCCTCGCTGAGATATTAAACCCCCTCAGAGCTGGGGGGACACCCCCACTTGATAAAAATGTCAAAACCTCACAATAATTATCAGAACAGCCGAATTTACCGCTCCAGTGCCGTGTCCTGACGAGCACAGCAAAAAAAAACACCCTCAGCCAGCAGCCTTTAAACCGAGCTTCAGACCTGGCGAGCCCCTGACGTGCAATTCTCCCTCTCATTCAAACCGGAGCGAGCAGCAGAGGAGAAACGCGCGTTTTCCTTTTTTTCCGGGAAAAGCCGAACCTTTCCAAAGGAGCCGAGGAAAGGAG
>VXBU01018651.1:203712-215198 GCA_013400315.1 Bombycilla garrulus | reverse complement strand
CTCCCCTCCCTCCCCCTCCTCTGAAATTAGCCTCATCAATTCAGCTACAATTTTTCGGTTCGGATGCAGACACGGGGCTGAACGTGACCAGACCTGGAGGTTTTTGGCTCGCTGCTTGCCAGCGATTGAGGCCGCCTGCAGCCGGGAGGTGAAGGGGGAGCGCAGGGACAGCCCGGCCGCCTCCGTTCGCCCCGCACCCCCGGCCTCTCCCGTCTGCTCCGCGGTCCCGGGGTCTGCGCCAGGGTCCCCCGAGAGCAGCACATCTGGATGCTGCTAGCGGGGTCAGGTCCCCCCTTGCCTAGGGCCACAAAACTGGAGTTCAATTAAAAGAAATCACGGTTAACCCTTTGTTTTCCTCATTCCTCTTGCTTTTCCCTGCCCTCTGTCGTGCCCCTCTGGCAATGCTCCGGTCCCGGCTCCCCCCTCGGCGTTCCCGCATGGCAGGAGGCTGCAGCGACCAGAAAAGCCAGAGGTGAAAGGGAAGAGTGAAAGGCATCCTCTCAAAACCCAAATGATTTCCTCTCTAGAAAACGCTCCCCACCAGCCCCGACAAACAACGTGGGTGGGGGGTGAGGGAGAGGACAGGTTGAGGATCTCAGCTGCGAAAGGAATGGGGGAAAAGTCCCCTGGCAGAAGCCTCTGTCGCGCACCGACCTCACAGGGCACTTTGCGTCGGGGCTGCGGGACTGACAGTGGGGGAGAGACTGGGATCAGGGAGAGACAGGGGGAAACCACCTGAAAAAGTGCTCAGCTCACGGGAGAGGAGCCCAACACCCTCAAAACCCCCTGAGCCCAACACCCTCAAACCCCCTGAGCCTAACATCTTCAAACCCCCTTTGCCCAGCTCCGGACTGAAGGGATAAAAGAATTCGGCCCCCGCCGCGCATCCCCGGCGCTCCCAAAGACGGGAAGTCGCCAAACAGGCCCCCCGCCATCCCACCGAGATATATTTTAGGAACCTAACTCTGCATTTTATGGCCAGACGAGCACCGTGACCCGCAGGGGCTTATTTTGCATGTCTGGGGATGCGCTCGAACGGAGCCTGCTCCGGTCACTTGTGACAGCGGCTCTGTCAGGGATGCTCCGCGCTTTTCCTCCTTGGTTTGGGCTAAAGCAACACCGGGGAGTACGCAAGAGATAAGGGAATGAGCGAAGGTGTTACACACTCTAAAGACAAGCAGAACAATCTGCTGTTTTCCTCTCAAATAACGAAAAATATAAGCTTTGCTTTATTTTTTCTTTCTGTTTTTGTTTTAATCCCCCACCTTTCTCCACCTCTCCCCCCCCCCCAAAAAAAAAAAAAAAACCCAAAAAAACCCCCAAAAAAACCCAACCAAAACCAACCCACCAAACAAACAAGCAAACAAAACAAAAAAATCCAAAACAACCTAAACAACTCAAACCCAAAGCCAGTTTTTAAGTTATGACATACTTTTTGGAAAAGGCTGGAATATTCATAACCTCCGTGCGCCAAGCTCTAAATCATCCTACATCCTAGCTGCTTGTGCCGTGACTCTGGGCATTTAACTGTTGTTTAACCAGGCATTTAACTGTTATCTATCTGAGTTTAAACTGTTATTGAACTGCATTTAACCAAGAAGAAGGGAGCCGAGACAGGCAGGGGAAAGGCAGGCACGGGGCTGAGCAATGTGCGCCACTCTGGATCTGTTGCTCGCCCTTTGGATGCACATGTACGTACAGCAAAGGAATTAAGTTCTGTTTAATGTGGTCACCACCAGACATCTGGAAAATCATTTGATCTTGGCAACCACGGAAGATTTCAAATGCTTACATTAGGACAGGCTGGTAGAAATTCGTTACTCCTCAATTATTCTTATTCTTATTCTTATTCTTATTCTTATTCTTATTCTTATTCTTATTCTTATTCTTATTATTATTCTTATTTTCTCTCTCACTTCCTTAAGGAATGGAACGAAATAGTCAAGCAGAGTTTTTAATTAGTTCGATATTGATCTCGGGCGCTTGGCACGTCCCCACCTCCTCTCCCCGTCGCTAGGGTCGGGTTCCAGCGGCTGCAGCCCCACCGAAAATGTGACAACGCCGCGTTCGGAGGGATCCGAACGGAAGGAATGAGGAGCCACTAAGGGACGTAGCCTGGAGCTGTTTCTTGTCCAGACCCAAAGGAGTTAACTCCCGGTGTAGCTCGGTGCCAGTCCCTCGCAGAACCCCAAAGATTTGGATTTTCTGTCTGTTGCCCACACGGGATTAGCGGACATCACTTAATAATTAAACCCGTCAGGTTATTCCCGAGGAATAAACACAATGAAAACCTTCCCGAGCCCCATTGCAGGTTGGGAATCTGATTTTCGGAGGATGGGAGAGGAGATTGGCTTCTGTCACCCTCTCTGACCCCAATAGCATCGGCTGAGCTGTCATTGAGCCCAGCCTGGAACTGTCGCTGTGAACTAACGCGGTGATAGGGGAGGGAAGCTCAAAAAAACCTCAGCATCCACGCCCTGGCTCTGTCGCTAGGAAGTGCCTCATTTCCCACTAAATGTGACAAAGTGTCCCCTTTTTAATACGAGCTTTCAATACACGTGTATTTACACAACCCGCTCTAGTACATTGTGTGTGTTATATATCTAATAATATTTCTTTCTAGATAAATTGCCATACGTTCTATTCTCTCTAAACGTATGTACAATTCCCATCATTCTGGAGTTGCGGGGGGTCAGAGTTTATCCCGTTCCAGCCTTCACTGGACGGAAACTCTCCCGCAGCTCCAGTGAACGCTTAAAATCCCCAGCTCTGCCTTTGCTTTGCACCGACCCCATCGCAGAAAGAAAAACGCGATGTGTTTGTTTATTTTCTAACCCCACATTCTTACGAGCAAAAAGCCCAAACTGCAGCCCTGGGATTTCATCCCCTGAAACGAATCCCAATTTTAGAACCAACTAATTGGGCAAACCTCCGCTTTTCAGCTGCAGCAATAAAAGGGAATCAGCAGAATGTTCCAGCCGGAGAACTGAAGGATTGGGTCCCTCCTCCCTACAGGAACAGCCCAGGAGATGTGGGAACCTGAAGCCGGGAAGTTCTTCCCCGCTAATCGGTACTAAGTAAAACATAATGTCTTAAAAGTGGGGTGGAGAAGATGCAGTAGCTTTGAAGCTGCATCGCAACGAGGGGCGAGCGGGGCGAGTCAGGGCTGCCCTGGCTGCTTTTATTTGNAAGCTGAGGCACAAAAAACAAAAATACTGAAGGCCAAAAAAACAGACTGCAGTGCACTAGCTCCGAACGTCTGGCCCCTCGCTTGAGGCCATAATTAATTTGAGATTTATTTTTATTGGAGAACCCAGTCTCGTCTGACCTTAGCCAAACAAGACTTCAGCGAGACCCTTGATGCGCTTGAATGGAACAGAATATTTCTCTCTAACTTCTCTTCAGGCGGCCGTGCCTGCTTTGAATTTGTTCCTCAGACTTCATATATTTGGAGATTTACATGAAAGATTTAAAGCATTTTTTCCCCTTAGCATTCACTCTCTCTTTTCTTCCCTTTTTGCTCCCCTTTCCCTCCACACCTCCTCTCCTTCTAAACACGGGGCTGGGAGAGCATAAGGAGCGCTGGAATACAAAATTCCCTGGATCCAGCATATTGGTAGGGGGGCGTTTTTCTGTAAACTGGGGAAAAAATGGAGCCATTAAAAGGTCGCAGAGCTGGGGAGGGGGGTTGGTTGCTGCTGCCTAAAGACGGAGGTCGCTGGGAAAACTCGTCCCTTGTGCCCGGTTTATTTTAGAAAGCTCCAACGTGCCACAATTCCAGGAGAAAAACAACTTTTCTCTCGCATCGACTTAAATTCAAGCCGTGTCTTGAAGGTAAAGCGGGGAAGGAACAATGCCAGCTCTTCCCCACCCAGCACAGGGGCTGAGCACAGGAAAAAGGCAGGACTCGGGGACATGGAAAGGGATTTTTCTCTTTAAGGTAGAGAGGTCGGTGCAAACAAGACCTAAATCCTTAAGCACCAAGTTGTCAGAAGGCATTAATCAACGACTTGCCAAAGTCTGACAGCTAACCAGCGTTTGTGCTCCGAGAAGCCGGTGTCAAAAGGGGAAAAACCGAGAAACGGGTATAAACGTAATTAGTGAGCACGGAGGGGGAGTGACGTGGGAGTTCACAGCAGTCCCTGGAGCCCCTGCAGCGCTCACCCTCGCTGGAGGTGCCCATCCCGTCCTCCCGAGCCCAGGGGAGGACTGGAACCCTCCCGGGATGCCAGGAATGGGGAGAAGGGAAAAGGAATAAGCAGAAACGGATAAAGCGCTGGAGGATGCACTCAGTAGGAACATCAGCATCCCGACCTGGGGAAAACCACTCCAGGGAGGCTTTGGTTTTCCCTTTCCTGCCGAGCTCAGGTTCTCCAGCTGTTCCTGGGTGCACGGGCAAGTTTCTGCCCGCTCCACCCGGGCATCCCTGAGCACCTGCGGGCTGACCCCTCCCGGATCCCTCTGCAGCACCTTCCCCTTGCTCGGTCCACCAGGCACCGATCCCGCTTCAAAACAAACGAAATCCTGGAGCGTTCTTTCCTGGCAACCTGTCCTCTGTTCCTGTTCAGCGGGGAAGGGACGTGTCCGTGCCAGGGTTTGGCAGTGCCCGCTCCAAAGAAACCTTCACTGTTTNTCGACTTAAATTCAAGCCGTGTCTTGAAGGTAAAGCGGGGAAGGAACAATGCCAGCTCTTCCCCACCCAGCACAGGGGCTGAGCACAGGAAAAAGGCAGGACTCGGGGACACGGAAAGGGATTTTTCTCTTTAAGGTAGAGAGGTCGGTGCAAACAAGACCTAAATCCTTAAGCACCAAGTTGTCAGAAGGCATTAATCAACGACTTGCCAAAGTCTGACAGCTAACCAACGTTTGTGCTCCGAGAAGCCGGTGTCAAAAGGGGAAAAACCGAGAAACGGGTATAAACGTAATTAGTGAGCACGGAGGGGGAGTGACGTGGGAGTTCACAGCAGTCCCTGGAGCCCCTGCAGCGCTCACCCTCGCTGGAGGTGCCCATCCCGTCCTCCCGAGCCCAGGGGAGGACTGGAACCCTCCCGGGATGCCAGGAATGGGGAGAAGGGAAAGGGAATAAGCAGAAACGGATAAAGCGCTGGAGGATGCACTCAGTAGGAACATCAGCATCCCGACCTGGGGAAAACCACTCCAGGGAGGCTTTGGTTTTCCCTTTCCTGCCGAGCTCAGGTTCTCCAGCTGTTCCTGGGTGCACGGGCAAGTTTCTGCCCGCTCCACCCGGGCATCCCTGAGCACCTGCGGGCTGACCCCTCCCGGATCCCTCTGCAGCACCTTCCCCTTGCTCGGTCCACCAGGCACCGATCCCGCTTCAAAACAAACGAAATCCTGGAGCGTTCTTTCCTGGCAACCTGTCCTCTGTTCCTGTTCAGCGGGGAAGGGACGTGTCCGTGCCAGGGTTTGGCAGTGCCCGCTCCAAAGAAAACTTCACTGTTTTGTCCTTAAAAAAAGAATTTACCCCCTCTCTCTTTAGGGCTTCTGTAAACTTTCCAGGCGGAGGGAGAGCAAGAACAAACCTAATATTGTTCCCAGCCACGCAGCCCCTTTTCCCTCCATGAATATCCTTCTTTGTGCCGCACCACAAACCTTACGGCTGCGTTAAACCCGGGCTTAAAACGAGAACCCCGCGCTTGCACAGAGGTTCCTCCCCCGAGCAAAATCCACCTCCGTGCCCTTCCCAAGGCCGCTTTCCGCAGGACTGCTTGGGTCATTCCAGAAAAGAAGGAAAGAGAGGAAAAGCGGGGGTGATGCCGGGACAGCCGCTCCTCCCCGCCCTCTCCTTTCCTCCTTCTCCAAGGGAATTTCTCTGGAGGGTCTTGCCTCGAGTGGCGGGGCTGGTACCTGGAGTGGAGACTCCCCCGAAAGCAGAAAACCCAGGAGCAGGAAAGGGGCTTCGGGAGCAAGAATGGGGCTTCGGGAGCAAGAATGGGACTTCGGGAGCAAGAATGGGACTTCGGGAGCAAGAATGGGGCTTCGGGAGCATGAAGGCAGATGCTCACCCCGGCCCCGGGCTGCCTCGGGGAGGGCAGGGCACGGGAAGTGAAAGCAGAAGCACTGGGTGTGTGAGGAGGAGGAGGAGATAAATGTTGCCCAAGAGCAGAAGAAAAGTGCGGGTGAATAACGAGCCCCCAAAATTATCCTTGTGCAGCCTTTACGCAGATCTGAAACCACAGACTGGTGGGGCAGGAGGGGAGCGAGAGCTGCTGTGACCTGGAGGAGCTCGTCACATTGGTAATAATTAAAAAATCAGAATTCAGAGGTCATGCTGCTTTGCTTATGGTCCTAATTCTTTCCATATCCTTCCAGTAAGGATTCCAGTGTTGTCTTCTTTTAAAATTTAATTTCCCAATTATATTCTGTGTTTAATTCTCTAAAGTCAAGTCCTCATTTTTAGATGAGATTAGCACCCTCTGATTCACTGTGAATTATTAAATACTTGCAGACCAGTCAGTCCCTAATGGTCTGAGGAACAGAAATTCTTCAACAGTTATGCAGAATAAGCCATGAAGGATCAAAATTATTTTTTATTTTGACAAATTCCCAGCTCCCCATTGAATTAAGGCCCCCTATAAGAAGTGGGTATGAGAGAGAAGCTTGGGTTCCCCTCTCAGGAGTTCTGTGGGATCTGTCATCAGTGCTTTCAGCAACCCCTCTGCTCTGTGATGGAAATCGAGGTCATGACACCCAGAACCTGAGCTCCAATCCGAGTGGCTCCATATAAAAATCCTTGCTAAAACAAAGCAAATTTCATTTTAGAATGAAATTCTCCTCTGCCTCCTGCAGCTCCCTCACCTCACCCCTCAGCCTGCATTTGGAAAGTCATGACAAGAACCCCGTGGCCCAAAGATGATCACAAGATATTTTGTGAATTCCTGGGAATTCCTGTGGAGCACCCTGCAGCCACCCCCTCTGGGCTCCAGACCAGAGAGACGAGGCATTTTCTGTCCAAGGCACAGAGTAAACCTGAAGTTGATGCACACTGTCCATCTGTTGGGGAGGATCTGTAGAAAAGATCAATCCCAGTCTCTATTTTTATGGTGGGTGTACACATCCCACATAAATAAAGAAGAAAATGCTTCAGCCCTCCATAAGACAGCAAATAAGGTTTTATGGAGAAGGAATGACATGAAAATTAATGAGAAGAAGAAGAATATACACACAAAGAGGGAGGAATTGGGACTCAATCATCTCTCGATCTTCTGCTTTTCAAACTCTGTGCTTCCCAGAGCTTGGGAACCCTCCCAGGCCAGTGTGGGGCAGCAGGAAGGGCAGGAAGGCAGAGGGGTCTCAGTGGGACCTGGTTCCAAAGATGGGGAAATGCAGCAGTGGAGGGCAGAGGCGTTCTGCTTAGGAGCACTGAGCTCACTCCACCAGGGAGTGGATCCATGCCCACATTTCCCCCTGCCTGGAACATTCATCAATTCCAGCTCTTCTGTGAATAAGCCAAGCCCTGTCAGGACCTCTCTGCTGCCTCTGGATGCATTTGAGTCACTGGAAGCTGCCACCAAACTGAGAGGCAAAGATTGACCTCACCCAGGAGGTGAGGTTTAAGGCTCAATCCTCCCCGAATTTCACCACATTCCCACCTTGATGAACAGCTCTGAATGAACTGGCCGGGTACCATTTGCTTCTACCGGGACAGAGCTGCCCAACTCCCACCACGGGGAGCCAGGGGCAGACATTTCCTTTGTCTCCAGAAGATTTTGGATCAGACTTCATCAAAATACTGTTCATTTTTTTTAAGCACGGGAACAAATAGCTTCCCCAATGCCATCGATGTGGGAGAAGCTCTGCAGACAAAACAGCAGAGGCAGTATCTTTGCCCAAAATAACGTCAGCTGAGGAGGAAGGGTTGTGCTGGAGGCAGAGTCCAGCGTCCCACAGCTCATCCCTCCCTCCACACTATTCAAGTCCCATCTGGGAGCTCTACCTGGTGGACACTGCACAAAGTTCTGGCAAGAGAGCTCTGTCCCGGCCTTTCGCCTGCGGGACTGCACTTCCTGAGGAGGCTGTCCCCACACAGATGTGGACAGGCTCTCTCAGTCCTGCTGGAATGTTCAGTGATTCAGGCCTGGGTCTCAGTACCAGGTGATTCCAAAGGAATTTTGCTCTTAACAGGAGCAGCCCTGGAACTGCCTCCTAAGCCAAGGCAGAGACAAGACACAGAGGACGTCCCAGGGCCTTCATCTCCTCATTGCAAACAGAGCATCCCAGGGCATTTCCCACATCCCCTGACTCCAGCTGGCCACAGCCAGTCACACACTGGGGAACACCTTCCTTTGCTTGAACTCTGAAGGAATTTACCTTCCCAAGACTTGAATTTCAGCTATTTTCCACAATTTCTGTTGTTCCAGAACCCAGTTCAGAGCTATGAGAACTTAATGAGCAAAATTAACTCACCAACGTTCCCTGAAACACTGAGGTCAGAGTGGGATTTTGGGGGATATCAGCCCCCAAAACAGGGTGGAGAATCCTGCCCATTCCTGGTTGCATTTGTGGAAATGTGGAGCAGCTGCACAAGCTCACCCAATGCCACATGACCTGGGATCATCCCAAGCTTGCATTTCCACTGCTGATTGTCCCAACAAGCTGCCCAAACTGAGCCATAACCTGGGGATTATTCACAGGAATCATTCAGTGGATCATCCCCAACAATATGGATGGGTGTGAAAATCCCAGGTGAGGCACACAGCATGGAGAGAGGGAAAGGGGGAAAAAAAAGAGAGACCAAATTCCTGTAATAAATTATTCATTACAAATTATCCACCCAGCTCTAGTTAACACCCTCCTGTGTTTCTTCACAGACAGGAGAGGCTTGTGGTTTAGATTTTCCCTAAGTGCTGCTGCATGCAGGGTTTGCCTCAAATGTGTAACCCAGATGTCCCAGGCTTGGTTTATTTACATTCTTGGGAGCTGTTGTGAAAAAAACCCTATATGATGTCAAATATAATATAGAGCTCAGCTGAGGTATAAAAGGACAAGGCTGTGCCAACCCCGCTTTGGTTTTTGTTTTAATTTTTAAAAAAGAAAGAGGCAGAAGTGGACCATCAAAATACATTGCAAGATCTATTTTTTACTTAAACAAACCAGTAAATAAACAAACAAATAACTATGCAAACAAGTATTTAGAGTGCAAGATCTGCTAATATCAGTTAAAGAATAAAACAACAGAAGTTACTTTTCCCACTAAATTGCATGGAAACGTTCAAGCACAGAAAGAAGAATCAGGAGCACAGAAAGAAATCCCAGTGTTACACAGCACTGCCTGGTGTGACAATCCATTGCTTCAGCAACTGAGAGAGATGTCTGCCTTCAACTCATTCAGTATTTTCCCCTTCTAAATCCATTCTGAAATGGACCTTTCAGAAACCACACAGCTCCACAGATCATCTTGCACATGGAATTCTGGACTTGGCATGGCAGAGAAGAGAAATGCAATTTAGTTCTGGTTCAGGATTAAGGGGGGCTGGGAAAGCAGAAAATTGGAAGGAAATTCAAGGAACCACTACGGCAGAACTCTGGGATATAAGCCGGGAGCACAGCCCCATGGTTGTGCTGGTTCCAGAGCAATACACCAGAACCACATTGGAGTTTAAGACAGCCTGACCATAGGATAACCCGGCATCAATGAAGGATAAAAGACAAGCTCGCTTGAACTCATTGTTTGTCCCTGATGATACAATTTCTGAGTCAACCCTGCACATTTTCAAAATGATAAATTTGATATTTCAGTCTCTGACTCCTTTCCCACTGAAGATCAAGGGATTTTTTTCCCTGCTAAATTCAGTAAGAAAGGGAATGAGATTTTCAACCAATACAAATGACTGTGAATTTGGAAGGATTGTAATTTTTGACATTACCTGTTTAAAGATGCTGTCATGTCTTACCTTGACGTAAGACGAAGTGTCTGGTACAGTCTGAAACATCCTTACTTGTTTATTAGATATATATAAAGGTCCTAAATTTGACCTGAAATAAATCATAAAAACACTCCCGGTCATATATAAGCATATAGAAAAATAAACGAATAAAGCCTGGTTTAAATAATAAGATTGGTAATAAAATTTAGAGGGGGATAATGAAGCATTTACATGTTACTTTTAAAGGACAGAGAACCACATCAACACAGTAACTAAAATCAAGTAAGAGACTCGCAGAGCAGGGGTTTATTTCTCTTGTTTAATACCAGTTTAGTTTTTCCTTTGGATTCTCCCTCCTCCTCAGGAAAAGAGCCTTTTTCACTTTCGACCACAGCGGAGGGAAATGTTTGACATTTGATTAACTGAATTTCTTAGCCAACAATTAAAAGCCAGCTGAAATACTCGTGTTCTCATGTCGAGCCTAGTTAACCCCATTGACTCGTACCCCAAGGTTTCCCTTGGCTGAGTGAGGGGCAGTTGCCTTTCCTGGCTCATTGAAACCATCCCGAGCCATTAACCCGCCGGCCCCGACAGATTTAAGTAACCTTTCTCACCAAGAATTAAACCATAAATTAAAATATATTCCAAAAGGAAACATCGCTGCAAATATTAAAAGAATTCTCAGCATTGTCAATCTCATTTCTATTTCGGGTCCTACTCAGACTTTAACTCAAGGCACCCCCATCTATTTTTCTGTACTCCTAAGACTTGATGAGCTCCTGATGAGCAGGGCTTTTTTTGCCTCCAACCCCCAAAATCGTCACTAGAGAGAAGCAGAGATGGTGAAAGCCGCGATGGTGTGTGGGAAAACAAACTCCCAACCACCAAAACACCCGACAAAGAGATTTTATTTGTCCTCCCCGATCCTCTCGGGGTCTTCAATCCTTCTGGAACAAGTCAGAAAATGATTAGCAAAGTGTAATTAGCTGAGTGTAAGCAAGGCATCATTAAGATCACAGGCACCCTCACCCGTGGCCAGCCCGCCGCTCCGGTCTGTGCCCTTTTCCGGGGGTGCGGGAAGAGTCACACCTACCCAGGAGCTGGCACAGGAAAATGACCCCGCAGGGTGAGAGGGATGCGCCAGGAGCCGCGCACGAGCGGCCCGCACTCCGGGCTGGTGGCTTGGGGCTTTTTTCCAAGCTCTTGAGGAAAAGCTGTGGGGTCCTGACTGCGCCTTTGGCGCGGCTCGTCCGGGTCTAATCCGAGCCAGGCCCGGGGTTAATTACAGAACTGCGGCAGTGAACTGCCCGGCCGCTGGAGCTGAGGCCCCGCAAAGCCCGGGGACACCCCTGCAAAGCCCCTGGAGCCGCCGAAACATCCGCGGAGTTAAGGGAAAAAAAAACCAAAAACCCCACAACAAAACAAGAAAAAACCCAAGGGAAAAAACCCACAGCCCAACAACTGGAAAAATAAAAGTTCACTATCTGCACGTAACCCCTCTTTAATTGATTTTTAAAGTATTTATTGCCCGTCCAGCTGGCACGGGAGGGCAAGCGGCTCTAAAGCGGACAATGTGTTTCTGATAAGTACAATTCTTTTTTT
>VXBU01018651.1:174916-203706 GCA_013400315.1 Bombycilla garrulus | reverse complement strand
CTCTGTTGTCCTCCCTCCTAACACATTCCAGTTTCTTTTGCTTCTGAACTTGTGGCGGGGGATGGGGGCAGGCAGAGTGGAGGGACAAGGTAATTTTGCCTGGCCAGTAAATTTTCTGGGGTCAAGGATTCCCATACTAGTTTCCTCCACTCTCCTCTTTAACCCTGATTAGTGTCCCCCCACTCCGCCTCCTTTACCCCTCGTTGTAATTACGCCTGTGCGTGTAAATAAATACATCTGCATATTTTGGAGCCAGTCCTCAAGAGTCTGCAGTGGATTATTTATCAATCGTCTCGCTCTGCCAGCGTCAGCCGCGATATAAAAAGGCCTCTTAAACAACTTTCAGATTGCTTATTATTGCTATGATTGAAAGGACTCACCTTTTAGAGCCTTTCCCCTCAGCCAGTGGCAGAGCAGTTTGTAAAGATCCAGGTTGAGACCAAACCCAAAGTCCCCACCAGCTGTGGAGCACTGCCTTTGCCGCTGCAGTTTTGCGAGGAGAAGAGATATTTAAACTTGTTGGATCCAAAGCAGCGCTGAAGTTAGAATTCCCAGCCCATCCAGACAGGCTGCATCAAGCAGGCATTTCCTCAGGGGGCTTCTGTGCTGCGAGCGGCTCCAGGACGTGCTTTGCTTTCCTTTCCCTTGCTTCTCTGCCCTCTACTTTTCATTTGATTTCCGTTTTCCCTCCTTATCAATATTCCAGCTGTTCCCTCTGATTATTCGTGGCCATGGGACATCCTCACCCTATGAGCTCTCCTGGCGCTATGAGCGACTTTAAACAACACACAACAAGAAAAAAAAAAGAAAAAAAAAAAAAAAAAAAAAAGAAAAAGAGAAAAAAAAAATCACAACTTAAAAAGAAAATATTGCTGAGGAGTCAAGCCGAAAAGAGACGCTGAGTGGAGCTCAAGCGCTACTTTAAATCCCCCTTTTTAAATAAGGAAGTTTCAAATATCCGTTTTTAAATCATCGTTCCTTATTTTGAGGTTTTCTTTCCTGACTCTTACCTAGAAAAGAGTTAACCCATTTCCCCCTGCAGCAGGACCGAAAGCATGACGGCGCATGCTGCAAATGCACACGGCTGGGAAAGCGGGATGGAATCGGCTCCAAATGATTCTTTTGGATAAAGAATTCCACATTTCTCCCTGCAAGCTGAAACCTCCAGCTCTTTTTAGCTAGTTCATAAGAACCTATCAAAGAGTAACGTGTTCAGGAGGGAAAGGAAACACATCTTCAATCCAGGGGTATTTTTTTCCCCATTGAAGTCACGTTCCTGGTGCATTTTGTCATCTCAGAAGCCTTCACAGACGATATTTTGCGCTAACCTGGGCAAAAACTTCCAGGGATTTTAGTACAACATCAATTTTAAATGCAACCCTCAGAAGGGTTACCAAAACTATTTGGAAAATGTTCTTCCATTCTCTATTCTCTTTCTCTCCTTCCCGGCTTTGCCCCAAATTCCAACATATTGAAACATTTTTCTCCTTAATAAGAGGAACATATAAAGTGAAGAGGTGAAAGGGCAACCTGGGAGCCGTGCCTTGAGCTCCGCACACAATTTACTCCCTGGTAGACGAGGCGTTTAGCATTCCTACCAATTTCCAAGGAAAACAGACTCAGACCCGGACCCAGCGACCAGGGACCTCGCCACTTTTTAATATAGAAATTCTTTGGATTCTTTGTTGTTATTATAATTGTTGTTGTTTGTGGCGAGAGAAAGCCTTTCCTAAGCAAGGTGAGGGGACGGGGGTTTTAGGGAGAAGCTTCCTTGGGAGGGGAAGGAGAAGCAGAGCGACAGGAGGGACTCGCGAGGTGCGCAGGAGAGAAGGGACCGGGGGAACAATCAGGAGAGAAAAGAAATAGGGAAAAAAACCGCTCTAAAATCAAAAGCAGCGTTGTATTATTAAAGGCTATTTAAAATCGCGTGCACGGGGTTAAAAATGCTCCTTGCAAGCCTTAATCTCATTATTCTGCGAGGATGGGAACGACTCTCCTCACAGCCGAGCCAGCCGGGGACCGAACGGGCTCACGTTTCAAAGTCATCGCTCATTCTTTTCTCACGTTTCCACGTGTGAATTACACAGAACACGGCGCACGGCAGGAGCCCCGGGGGCTCCGCTCTTGTGTTCCCTGACGCCTCTTTCCGTTTCTCTGGCGGGGCAGGGATCCCGCGAGTGCATCTCTACCCTGTCCTCTTAATTTTCCTGCACTTTTAAAGCAATCTCAGCAATCTCCGGCAGGGACCCTTGAGCACACGCACAACCTGCAAGGAAATAACCTTTAAAGGTTGGCGTTAACAGGAATTTGGGATGTAAAGCACTCCCAAGTTCAGGGGAAATGTCTGCCCGGAATCCCGCGCTGGGTTTGCTGCCCTTGTAACCAAACCCCACAGCCGAGGGGAGAAACCCATGTGGCCAGTTCCAGCCATCCTGGGAGCTTTACTAGCCCAAAAGAAAATTGCTGGCAAATTGGAAACAGCTGTAGCGTCGGAGACTGAAAAAAACCCCAACCACAGCACCCCCCTGCTCTGCTGGGCAGGGAAAGTTGCAGAAGTTTTGTTTACACGAACATCTCGGAGGCAGAGCCCGCGTTTCAAGTTTTCCTGCCCAAACCGTGGGTGAGTTGTTCGTAAGCAACACTTCAGCGTCCATCAGCAGCGGTGATATTTTAAAGATGCCAATGAAATCCTTCCCTCGGCTCTGCCGGCAGCCGCTGCCGCCCGTGTCCCTGTCCCTGTCCTCTTTAACGGGGTGCGAGCGACACAAAACCAGCGCCTTCAACCCCAGAGAGGGTTTTGCCCCGGGCGCGGGGACCTGACAAGTGCCGCGTTCCCATCAGCCCGGCAGACAATTGCTGGAACAAACGGAACGGTGGAGAAGCTCCGAGCCCTGCAAAATGTGCTCTTTTCATGTTTTCTATTTATTAGCTACGTTAAGAGAAAACAGACTCATATGAGTCCCAAATGGAGGCAGGGTATTAAAAGAGGCATGTGAATGCTCTAGCAATTACAGCTGAATTTGATTAAAAACGTCATGAGGGCTGCAAAAGCAGGAGTTACCTGATACACTCACCCCGAGGTTGCTTTAGGATGAATTATAACACAATTCATTTTATTTTAATAGGTCACTATAAGATTAACTGTTTAAGGATGGAGCTGCGCTATAAATGTTTACATCAAACCAGAGAGAAGCAAGCTTTCCTTTCGGGTTGTTTAGAAATAATGTTTATTACATTTTAAAATTCCTCAACATGTTAATTAGGAATAAGGGGAAAGTCTGGGAAGGCAGATGGAGCTCCAGTGCTTGACATGGAACCACACACACACACTGCTGTGCTTCAGTTTCTCTTTCCTGGCCGGGAAATGTGGGGTTCTTAACTGGCCACCACTGTTCCCACATGCCATAACAACAACTTGTCAGCCCCTGCTCCTCTCCTAGGCTTGGCCCATAATTTATTGGCACCTCAAAACCTGGGCCCGTGGCCAAGGAGAGCAGCCACAGGTGAGGTGATCACTCTGTCGCAGTGAAATTGGCCACCACAACACCCAGATTTGGGTGTTTGGGAGGGAAAAACAGGAAGATCCATCAGTTACCAAGGGCAAAACCTCACAGGAGTGAAGAATTTCAAACACCTGCCACATCCTGCCCCCACCGCAGGGACTGCAACTTTGTGCTTTAAGGCGCACAAGCTTGGTATCTCACAGGTGAGTCCAAGAGCTGGAATAAAACCAGGCTTCTGGACTCCTCTGAATTCCTGGATTCAGGGAAGAAATGGTGAAACAACTGCCATGGAGAGATGTCTATCTGGGTTTGCATCTGCTGTGCTGCTGGGGAGTTTGGGGACGAGATAAAAACCCTTTGTGTCTGCAAATTCTGCCTTTTCCCTATCTTTAATCAGCTTTTGACACAAAGGTACTTTTGCATAGCTGGAGCTGCAAGGAGCAGTTAAAGTGAATTAAAATTAGCCATTTTCATGAAATTAAATTCTTAGTCAGAGAAAAAAATCCTCCCTGTTAAAATTTATTTTCATTTTCCATGGATAAGGACAAGTTTAGAATTTTAACATGAAAAATATTTCTGTCATAAATTACCAATGCAAAAAGGTTTCATTCAGAGAACTCAGAAAGCCCCATTTCAGCAAAGATCTGCTCCTTTATTTCTACAAATTAATTTAATCATTAAAGGCACTTTGATGAAGTCCACTGAAAATTAGCAAACCCACTATAAATATTTTTGGGACAAACATTTCAGCTTTGCTAAATCACTCTCTAGCAGGAAAAACACCTTTGAAATAGAATACACTTCACCCTCATATTAGTGATGAATGTGATCAGTGTATTCAAATAAATAATCATAAATTATTGATAAAATCATTATCACAACACAGGGAAAACTTCAGTTCCAGAGATAAAATGGGAGCATAGGAAAAAAGGGATTGTTGTCATTGTTGGATACTATATTATTCCTGAAAAAGGAATGTTAGGTGAAGGTTCATGAATGCCCCAGGAATTTTAATTTCCTTGTTCCCTGTCTGTTTAATGGGAACGAGAACCTTCCTCTTTTTACTGTGTGGATTTGAGGACATGTTTAGAGTATTTATTTTGAGGAGTGTTTATTGTGAAGTCACAAAAAAGTGTGAGTTTGGTGTTGTTGAAGTCCTGATCATTTACAAAACATCGGAGTTTCCACTCCTGTTGTTTATAAACATCCAAGGAAATTATTTACAGTCTGTGGGATGTCGTGGAACTCCTGTTAAACCAGTCTGGGTTGGAGACTGGTGTGAGCCTCAATTCATGTGGGTTTTTACCAGTCCCCAGAGAGATCCTCCTGAGGTTGTGTGGGCTGGGATAGGAGGGTGACAGTGACATTTCCTGGACAAAGAAAGCTTCACGGACAAAAGGCAGGAAGGAAAGTTTAGAGATGGGGTGATAAGCCCTCAGACCCCATGACAGTGAGGGAGAGGGAGGACAGGAATTCCTGTAACAGAGGGATTCAATCCTGTAGTGGCAAAGGTGGAACAGGAATTTCATTCCTGTGGCAGAGGGATCTAATTCCTGTGGCAGAGGTGGGACAGGAATTCCTGCAGCAGAGGGATGTAATCCCATAGTTGCCAAGGCAGAACAGGAATCCCACAAAGCCTCACCCCACACAAGCTCTGGCCCTCCTGAGCAGTGCCCAGCAGGAGCCTCCACTCTCCTGGGATCTCTCTGTGGACACGTGGCCCTGGAACCTCCTCTTTTAGCCCGGGATTTTAGTGTCCAGCCCCTTCAGCATCCATTTAGTGACAGAACACCCGTGGGCCATGATGTCACACCTTGCAGTGGCACCTGCAGAGGCTCACCTGGGTGGCTTTGGCCCCTGGTGACAGCACTGCTACCCCTCCAAGGTCCCTTCATCACAGAGATCCCTGGCCAGCTGATGCTGATGAGAAAAATAGAAGAAAAGAAGGAAAATAAATGAAAAGCAAACCTCTTCCTCCAGCAGAGTTTTGCCTCTTCAGAAAAGAGAAGTGACCCCAAGTTCCCTGCAAGATTTGCTGTTTGCTTTGCTTTTTAGTAAATTTTATATGAAGCACCTCTTCTAGAAGAAATAAAAATCTTCTTTTTTGGGATATAAAATTCAAAGTTGCCCTTGCCTCTGGTAAAGTTTCCCTCTTTGTATAGCCCAGCTTCACAGCTTGAGGCCTTTGCTCTCTCTGGGATTGCTTCTTTCCTTTTTTTAATTTCTTTTTCTTTTTAAGCAAAACCCTAAATTCTTATCCTGATTCTCCCTTGGAGCCTCCCTGGCCAACCTGGACTTGAGCTCTCCAGCTCAGGAGAGACCAGGCAGCCCCTGAAGACCTTTCTGGAGCTCAAAGGGGGCTCCACCTGCTGTGATCTCCACAGAAAAACAACCAAATACATCAATTATTTCTTCCCAGGGATTAATTCCTTGAAAATATCTCACCTGGTGAGAACTGCTGTGGATGGTACAGGAGGAGAGCAGGAGGGAAGGGAGGGAGAAGAAAGACAGCTTCACCAAAAACAAACAGCTGGAGGAATGAAAAGGATTAAAAAAACCGCAGCCCCAAGGTGAATTAAAGGAAAATAAATTACTAAAGCAGGAGCTTGATGCGATTCCAAGGGTTTGACATGGAAGCATGTTTCCCATTCCACTCCTCCACTGAGAAGGTTTCTCTTTGAATCAGATGAACCATAAAATAAAGAGGAAATTTAGATCAACCCAGAAAAATGGTGTTTTACAGCCCTTCCCACACAGGGCTTTCCCTTGAAGAGCTCTGATACCTCAGCCCTTGTCTCCACACTGTCCACAACGGCTTGGGGGACTCCAGGCAGAGTAAGGGGTTCCTGTACTCACTGCTGCTGGAGCAGCCTTTCTATGGGAAAGTGCTTTGGGGGCAATAACTGCTCCCAGCTGGAGAGGAGCCATGATTTGGGAATTCTCCCTGGCTGATGTTGTGAAGTGAGAGTTTGCTGCATCGTGAAATGGCTCCATGTCAGGGCTTTGCCACGCACTGACGGGGCCTGCCCGGCATCCCGACTAGAACAGGGACAGCAGGAAAGGAGAGCGCAGCTCTGACCAATTTATGGGCCAAGGAAACTGTCTGGGACAGGAAGGTAGTGCTGCTCCCTGTGCAAGGAGAGGAGATGGGAGAAATGCAGATTTCACAGAATGGTTTGGCTTGGAAGGGAACTTCAAGATCACTTCATGGTGGGAATCTTCCACCAGCCTCAGACAGCAAAAGTACGGAGGGGATGAGACCTGGATTCTAAAAATTCACAGGGAAAGGTATGGGAGTGAAAGAGGAATCTGTAGGAAGGGGGACAGAGGGCTTGGTTTCCTCTGTGCCAATGATGGAAAGCACCTGAGGAATATCCTGGGATCCACGGTAGTGAGGGAACTGGATGAGCTTCCAGATCCCTCCAACCCAAACCATTCCAGGGTTCTGTGAATGCCCTCAGAGGTGCCCAGAGCCCTGTCCAGCTCCCATGGCCGGAGCACAGCGGTCCTGGGAGCATGGGGCTCACAGCTGGATGCACGCCGGGACGGCAGCAAGACAGAACCTGCTGGGGCAAGGTAAGAGCAGAACAGCAGCATCCAAACCAGGGGCTGGAGCAGTGAACGGGAAAAGCCCCATTCCAGAGCAAAAGTGCTGTGAACTCAGAGCACTCAGTCAGTAAACCTGAACCAGGGTGGCCCAGGGCCCTGCAGCTGGAGGCTGCTGGACATCAGTGGCACTCTGCTCTCCATAAGGCTGCCTTTCAGTAGCTCAGATATGAAGGCTCTGTCATAAATTAGAGAGTTTAAGGTAAAACCAGAGCAGTTGCCCCAAAGAACAGAGTTTGCAGACGTTTTTCTGCTTAGAGACAACCATCAGAGCATGAAAATTCCTCCAGCTGGTTTTCCAGAGGAGAGCAGACAACCTCACTTTTCCATTCCACAGCCATGCTTACGACAGTTTTTGGGCTGCCAGAACAATGTGAGCTGCTGTTCTTGGATATAATTAGCCCAGATATTTTTGTGTTTGAAATATATTACAGACAAAACCCACACGCTTTTCAAGTTACCACCAAACCCCTTGTGCACATGGGGATAACAGGTGATTATAAAAATAACGTGGTGCTTATAAAAATCTCCTGGTGCCCACGTGAGCAGCTCCTGCCTCGTGCTGTGGGTTCTAAGCCACACCGGTGGCACATGGACAAAGACCAGGTGATCCTTTGAGGCCCAGGGAGCTTCCAGATTTTATTTTTCAGCATGTTGTAAACTCCAGGTGTGAGCCACCGTGCTGCGAGCTGCTGCTGGGCCCAGCTTGTGCTCCCAGTCCTGCAAAACCAAGAGGTTTATTTCAGGGGCCTGGCTATGGCTGAGGAGCTTAAATCTGGGCTCTTCACTGGAAAACATTCAAAGTGTGTGAAGAGATCAGGATGTTTCCCTCTCTGTGGCAGGAGTGGACCACTGCAGGCGCCTCCGCTCTGCGTGCTGGGGAGGCACAGTCGTGACACAGAGTTGTGACACAGAGTTGTGACACAGAGTCGTGAAGCTGAGTCACATCCCCGGGACTCCCAAGGTGTCCGGTTGCTCGCTGGGCTTTGTTGACTCTGCTCCAGTCACCAGCCCTATTTCCTGGACTTATCTCCTGTAGCACATTTCCCCTCCTCTCCTCCCTCCCGTGGCCCATAAACACTCGAAATCTCCTGCAGGCCCAATCTGGGCTCGCAGCTTGTCGGGAGCAGATAGCAGCAGATAAGGGGCCAGGCCGCATTGTCTTTCTAGCCTGCACCCGGAGTTCACTTTTAAATCTGAAAATTGTTTGCTTAGGGAAAAGGAAACGTGCCTGTGTGTGCTGGGGGGCAGCAGGAGGGGAGGGGGAAGAGGAAGGGAGCTGGTTCAGAGACCAAATTGGGGCACGTGAGAGGGAGGATTGATGGAGATGGATGAGGGAAGTTCAGTGAAGGTCCTGGTGCAACAGGCCCTTGGAGTGCCTGTGCTCCCCTTATCCTGCCCTGTTCCCAAACATCCCATTCCCAAAGGGAGGGGACGTTTCTGCAGCACGGCCCTGGCATGAGCATCTCCCTCCAGGCTCTCCAAGGCCGAGTTCGGCTGCAGAGACACGCAGCTCCTCATGCCTTGGGAGGGACACATTCTGGGAGAAGTTCTGCCAAGTCCCATGGTGGGACTTGATCTCTAAACCAGTCGAAAATCCCCAAGTAAACACATTTATACCCAGCGCTTAAACTGGGATGGTAGGAAATCTATCCCTGAAATCTGTCATCCTGTGTGGCTGAAAAGTGCTCTATTTTCTATGTCCCTAGAGTGCTGGGTGACACCTTGTCACTCATTCTCATCAGCAGAACAAACTCATTTCATTTCCCAGGTCCAGAACAGGTCAGGACTCCCTGCAGGATTTGGGAAGCACAGGAGGAGCTCCAGACTCCCTGCAGGATTTGGGAAGCACAGGAGGAGCTCCAGACTCCCTGCAGGATTTGGGAAGCACAGGAGGAGCTCAGGACTCACTGCTCTGGGGCTGCAGGGGTGTGGGAACGTTCCTGCGCTGGCAGAATGCTAAGGGTGGAGGGAAACCTGGGGAGCTCTGTGGCTATAAAGCCCTTAATCCTGTGTGAGGCAGGGATGGTCCCTTCAGCTGTGTCACTGCAGCCCACGATCAGAGATTTCCAGCACAGCTTGGTCAGAGTGACAAAGCTCCCACAGAAGAGAAAGTCAGAGGGAGCACATCCAGCAGCCCAGAATGCTTCTCTCTGACCCGTGCAAAGTTTCCTTTTGATCTCTGAGGTCTTGAGATACCCTGGGTTCCATGGATCAGATAATGGCTGAGGGCCCGAGGCAGCCCAGTCTGAAGGGAATGATAAAGGGAGTTCGTGAGCCCTGTGTGGGAAGTGCTGTGTTAATTTATGGATTGATTTCCTGCTGGTGCTGAAGTCAACAAACCCAACTGTTGTCTCCACTGGGTGCCAGGTTAAACTTTCTCTGGGGATAAATTTGGAGATATAGATGGAAATGTATTCCCTGAGAAACTGGGATACAGCAGGGATGCAACCAGTACAGGGAAACCTGAGGGGCTGATCCTCTTCTCAGGAGACACGTAAGATCCAGGCAGCTGTAAGGTGCAGGAAACACCCACATTTTCACACAGCTTTGCCAACAAACATCTTGGAAACAACCAGAAACAAGGGGAAATTATCATGTAATCCCAGAATCCCAGAACAGTTTGGGTTGGAAGAGACCTTAAAGCCCATCTCATTCCAACCCCTGCCGTGGGCAGGGACGCCTTCCACACCTCATCCATTACGGGGCCTAAGAAAGCAAAGAAGAAATTGGGCTGGCCATTGATGCCTTCTTTATCTACGGGATGGGCATGCCTCATTTGGAAAACTCATTTCCTGGCATCAGAGAGGCTCTAATGAAGCTCCAGGAGCTGGGAGGGAAACGCCAGCTGCTGACTGAGCTGGTGACCAAGCAGTAGCTCCTCGACCTGCAGCAAGCTGTGTGCAAAGTAGTCTGAACCTCTGGAAGTAAAGGGATCCCGGTGGATCTGGCAGAACCCTCTGGACCCAGGGAGTGGCTGTGGGAATGAAGCACTGATGTGCTTTGTCTCAGGCAGTTTTTATTCTGCTTCAAAGACCTGTCCTGCAGACTGGAGATGAGAGCAGGGCTCCACTCCCGAACCCCTGAGGGGATAACTGTGCCCAGTGCCATGGCAGGCATGGCTGGGTGCTGCTGGATATGTGAATGCTGAGGGCAGAGCTGGGGAAGGACAGAAGAAACAGCAGAGCATCCCTGCTCTGTGCTTTCCCAGAGAAACTGTGCAGATTTCACACAGGGAGTGGCTGGAGCACCGCACGGGCTTATTTTAGGCAGGAAGAGCAGCTCAATCCATGGGGATTCTCTGCTCCATCACCTCCCACCACCATCTCTGGCCTCCCCCAGGACAATCCTTCACCTGCTCACGTTCTCACAGTGCCATTGAAGAAGGAGAGCAATGAGATCAGATGGCAGCCGCAAACTCCCAGCTTTTATGGCTGAGCCATCAAAAAATTGCCTCAAAAATTCCAAGGTAGAATTCTGAAGGGCTGGGGAGCTGCTCAAATACCGCCCTGAGTCCTGGGGTGAAGCCAGATGAAGTCTGTCCTGGTTTCCCTGGCTGGACCCTCCATGGCAGAGTGGTTTCAGCTCCCGTTCTCCATCCCAGCCGTTTCCTGCTCCTGCTCCAACACTTTGATTCATGGCGCCCGGCCACCCGTGACCACCCAGGGAAATGGGAGCTGGCCCAGGCAGCCGGGGCCCCTCATGGTCCCTCCAGGGAGAGGAACAGAGGCCATGATAACATCGCCTCATTTCAGCCAGAGCCCATTTGTCACTGGCCTGTTCCCAAGTGATCCCTCCGGGAGGAGCAGCTCGGCTGCCACTGTCCCAGCACAGTCAGCACCCAAGCTGGGGGGAGCAGGTGACCTCAGAGCCACCTTCCCTTGGCTAGATTCCCAGACTCTTCCTGGGGATCAGGACATTCAGCTCTGCCACAGACACAAGGAGTGGCCCTGTGCCTCAGTTTCCCCATCCCTGTTTGTCGGGACCTTGGAGATACAAAACCATCGGGAGTTTCCAGGTGTCTGAGGTGCCCTGGGAGCTCCTATGGGAAGAGCCCTGGGGAGAGGTTCCGTTCAGCTTGGCACCAGACAGGCTCTCTCCCACTTCCCATCCCGTTATCCTCCTCATAAAAACGATCTCTCCTCAGGCCCATTTCCCAATGTTTGGGTTTGGTTTGCTACTGGAATCCTCAGCGAAGAGCAGCAGCCAGACGGCAAAGGCAGCTCGAGCCAGCTTTCCAAGGAGCTTTCCAAGGAGCTCTCCAAGTTCCTGGCTAAGACAATGACACAATCGAGGACAAATAAACAGAAACAGAGGAGCAGAACATCAGTGAGAGCAGAGCCCCAGGAGGGGGGGACAGGAGGGGGCCACCCTGGACTCGGGATCAAAGAGGGGGAGGCTGCAGCCTTGCCCTGGTCCTTGCCCACCACAGCTCCCAGCAGGACATCAGCAAAGATACCGGGAGTGTCCTGGAGAAGGATGGACAGCATTGCATGGTCACTGCTTTTTGAATTCTTTCTTGGTTACAGATGTTCTGTAGACAGCAAATGAGTACAGCCTGTTTTCCTGTGTCATATTCCTTGTCCCCTGCTCATCCCCTTCCTTCCACCGTGTCCTCTCCCACTGCCCAGGCCTGGGCTAGCCCTGCTGAGCTAAGCAGCAGGTGTCACACCAGAGCCCTGCCTGGCTCTCCCCTCCATTCAGCTGCTGATTTTTATAAAATCTGTAGAAATTTAATAATGACTGGGACATCCAGATTTTGGAGTTTGGTTGGAGTTGGTCTAGGAGGTGGAGAGGAGGGGGAGTTAAAGCAGATGGATGAACAGAGAGATTGCTCCAGGGTCCATTGTCTGGAGCTGGGTTCAGCTTCCCTGCAGCTCTGAAGTGCCTCACAATTGTATCTCAGTTTCAGACTTTCTTCCCAGTGTTTTCAAACTTGAGGTGTTCTGGTTTGGTCACTGTCAAATGCTTTTTTTATTTCCACCTTGAGAACCATTTGGTTTAAAAAAGCCCTTTATATCTACATCAAACCGCATAATAGCTCAGGGTTTAGGTGGTTTGATTCTGTCAAAAATAAATAAATAATTTTATTTTCATGATTTCTTGATTTCTTCCCATTATTATTTTTTTTTTAATCTGCAATAGTCAGATCTTCAAATTCATTTGAATGAATCAGAAGGTGCATTTCTCACCGTACAGGTGGAGTCACCTGTCCTGGGGGACTTGGCCCACGGCTGTTTCCCAGCCTGCTCCCACTGGGATGCTGCCGCTGACTCCCTGAGACCAGAACACATCCAGGGGTCTGGCAAGGGGGTCCGAATGCTCGGGAATGGTGACATTACAGCTGTAAACACCAAGGTGGTGACACTGCTGCCATAAATGCAGAGATTTACCAAAGGTTCTTTGTTCCTGAGGCATCCTTGGTGTCAGAGGGCTTGGCAAGGGCTGGGGTGAGGGATGAGGATTGCCTGGGGCTGAGCCTCAGGCAGAGCAGGGCAGGGCAGTGTGGGCACTCTGCCCAGGCTTTGTCTGCCTGGGAATTCTGGAATACAGCCCTGATGTCACCCAGCGTGGAGATTTGTGTCCATCAGCAGGAGATTTCTCCTGCGAGGCACCACAGGGATTGTCCCTCCCCCAGACTGATGGCTCTGTGAGGGAAATCATCATCTCCCACCCCACACCTCTCTCTTTCCATTCCACTCCAAACCCACACCTCAGGTTTTGTCCTGGAATGAGCTCAGTCCCCTGGAGGTTTGCTGTGGTGTTTATGGAAGCTTCCAGCATGCTGTGGGTGTCTTCTGAACCCCTGAGAAAGGAGCCTTCCCTGGGAAGCTCTCCATCCCCAACCACTCCTTGCCTCTTCTCTGGACAAACAGCACCTCCCAAGCCCTGGAGGAGGCTGAATTATTCCTGGTGCTTTTCCTGCTATGGAGGTCAGAGCCAGACTTTCCTCCTGTGGAGGAGCAGGTGCCACCCTGCCATGGACACAGCCCTGGGCAGTGACCTGCCCGCCCAGGGTGTGTCTGTGTGTCTGTGAAGGGGCTCCTGACAGCCCAAAGTCCTCTGTGGTGCATGCTGTGGCTGCTGGCCTGTTTGGAAAGGGATCATTCCGGAGCCTGGATGTCCTCACTCCCCATCTGCACCAGGAAAATGGGCACAGCTTCCAGCTGAGCTGGCCTCAACGACTGCACCACTGAAACAGGAACACTTGAGGGAAAAGGGTGTCCCCTTCACTCTAGGGCTACCTCAAATAAATAAAAATCCAGATTTCCCAGCATAACTGGGATCACAGCTCTTTTCAAGTGTCCTCACCCATTTATGCACTGTAAATTCAGATCCCCTGCTGGGGGGACGAGGATGGTCCCAGCTCCAGAGATGTTCCTGTCCCTGCACAGGGGCACAGGTAGTTTCTCTATAATCAGATTTTTCTTCATATTGACAGGAATTCACAGTCACTCAGAGCAGGATTCTGCACTTGGTGATGTGTGGAAACACTGGGAAATGCCTTCAGTGAGGCTGGGAACTGAGGCTGATCCCTGCTTTAGTCAGACTCCTGCTCTCACTCACGGCAGTTTCACAGGAATGTTTCTAGCTGCTGGAGATTATTCAGTGCATCTCAAAGTGCCAAGGAAAGGTGCACATCATGGTAATTTCTGCTTGGCTGGGCAGCATCAGATGGGCCCTGCTGGAGGCGAGCAGTTCTGGCAGGCAAGGAGAAGGATGTGAAACTTCCCACATCAGGCAGAGACAGGACAGCAGCACCCACAGAAAGATCTGTTTTTTGTGCAGAGAAATTTCTGCTCCCTGAACATCATAACGCTAGTTTTCCTTATTTATTTACCTAACCCCTCACACGGTGGCATTCAGTGATGCACAGAGGAGAGTTCTGACCTGGGCAGAGTGGCCAGGAAATCAGGTTTGCTGGTGCAGAGAAATCTCTCTGCATTTCTGCCTGGGCCTTTTCAAGTGGAGGAGTGAGCAGGGCAGGCTCCAGAGGGGCTGGGGGAAGACTCATTGGGGAATACCTGGGTGTTTAAGCTGGGAGCAGCTCTGCTGTCACCTTTCCATTGCCCCCTGATTCCATTGCCTGTGCAGCACGTGGCTCCTGTAGGCTCTGGATGCTGGGACACACTGCCCCAAATGAGGCATTTTCCTTTGCATCACCAGGCCCTGGTCTCTCCAGGAGAGCTGGAAAGCCAGAGCCTGTCACCAGAGCAGAGCTCCACCTCTGCCAAGTGATTCATTTCTCCTGACTTCTGACATTGGATGTATTTACAGGCAGACATTTACAGATGTCAAACCCACCACCACAGCGGCTGGGAGGTGCGAGCGTCCTGCTGTCCCCTGGCTCTGCTCCAGGGATCCCTGTCCCAGTCAGGGCTGGGATGGGGGTCCCATTCCTGCAGCAGCTGCTCTGAGCAGGGTCACAGGGTTGGATTCAACCCCCAGCTGCAGCATAGCTCAGCCCAAGCAACACAAAACATCCCTTCTCTGCCCCCAGCCCCATGCACGGGGCTCGGAGGAGCAGAGCCCACGTTCCATGGGGTGTGAACATCATGCAAAAGTGTCCATACCCTCCAATGACTTTTCCAACATGAATTATTCTATGATTCCATGACTCTGTGACCCAATCCCAACCTGCCAGCTGTGGTTGCTGGGCTTTCCTTAACCAGCCACATGATGTGAAAACTGGAAGCAGAATCAGGCCCCTGGGGTGGCCAGGGGTGCTGTGAGAACACAGAGGCAGGGCCAGGGCTGGGATTTGATGTCCTGGGATCTATCACTGATTGGTGAAGTCAGGCTGGAGAAAAGGTGGGAATTTTCCCATGGATTTACACCTGGAGAGCTCAGGGGCTGAGCTTAGATCAATGAACCCGTGCAGGAGGCGCACTGGGGGTGAGGCTGAGAACGGGCCCCGTATCGGTAGGGCTGAGGTCACCTAGGGGAGGACACCAGCCCAGGATGTCCCCACGGGGGAGGACACCAGCACTGGTGTAACCCAGAGCATTTCCCTTTCTGGGGCCGTGTCCTCCTGCCCCCGGAATGGGGTTTGTTGTTTTTGGGGCTGCCAAGGCAGCGGTGTTTCCGGGCAGGCTCAGGGACACCCCGTGGTGTTGTCCTGTGCTCAGAGCGCCCTGGATCATCCCAGCAGGACCCAGGGCTTGGCTGGACACTCCTGGTTTTCCACTCGTTGTGGGTGGTCCTGGGGAAGCTTTGGGCCAGGAGCCACCAAGGCCCTGCCGTGCCCTGCTCCCTGGTGACTCCCAAATGACATTTCCCTGGAGCAGCAGCGCTGAGCACGGGGCCTGCCTGCGCTTTGAGATCAGCCAAGGAGGGATGAGGACACTTCCTCACCCCCAGGGACGCTGTAAGTCCAGACCCCATTATGTCTGTGCAGATGAAAGGGGTGCTGAGTGTCCATCCGAGACTCCGGGGTGGCAGGAGGGGTGCAGATCCCCATGGAGTCACCGTTTGGAGTGTCCCAGCCCCCCTGGATTCCACAGCTTGCTCACAGGCTGTGAGAGCTCTCCCTGGGAGTGGGGATGTCGCTCCCAGCTGAGCTCTCACGGTGCCACGAGCCTTTCCTGGGAAGCCCCATCACGTCAGACAGATCCTGCACCCTGCAGGATCCATGGATGCTCCTCCTTTCCCTTTTTTTCCCAGTTATTTTTTGTTGTTGTTTTTGCTTTGTTGGTCGGAGCAGATGTTCTGCACATCTGGCCACAGCCTGTTTGTTCTGCGGGCTCATCTGGGCTGCGGTGGTGACACTGCAGCAGGGAAGGGAGCGGGGATGTGTCTGCCACATCTTCTGCTGCACAGTCCAGAGGTTTTGGAGCCTTTGCTGCTGCTCAGGGGCACGCTGTGGCTATGGGGTGCTGGCAGCAGGTCCCAGCTACACTGGGCAGCCTCCAGGATTTCCAGTGCCAGCCAGCCTGGGCTTGGGGTGTGGGACAGAATAATCAGTGGGGTTTGGGCTGAGATTTGCTCTGCACCGTGACCTAGGGAAAGTGTCCTTCCAACTTGCCATGTACCAGAGCTCTGGCAGGAAGTTTTCCCTGAGGAAAGGTGATGATGAAATACTCCTCTATTTTCTGAGTGCAAAGACTTCACAGCCTCAACTGCAGAACAGAAATATTATCAGGAAACTACAAATCAATAATTTTTGGATGCTTAAAGGAAGAGAGAAGTTGCTGTCTAACAAAAATAAATTAGGAGCATATGGTAAAAAATGTTATTTTCCACTCTGGAATGGAGAAATCCATTTTATGTGAGTGTGTGTGGAAAAAGGAGATTCATTTCTGAGCATCCCTGTGTGTCATAGGCCAGCCCACGCTGTCAGCTCCAGCTGAGGGCTTGAACTGCCAACCTGTGGTGAGCAGGAAAAGAATTATTGCACAGCACCATTTCACAGCTCTCTTTTATGCAGACAGCATTATCTGGAAGCAGCGTCTGCCTCCCTAAATATTCCCTGATAAAGCTGTGGTTCACTGCTGCAGAAGTGAAACAGGAAATTTATCCAACACCTCTGTGGAGCTGTAGAAAGCAGAGTGCTGGAAGACTGGGAAGCGTAAAAATCATGACAAAGTACAAAAAGTCCTTGGCCTGGGCTCAGGACTGTGAAAATTAAGTTCTTTGCTGATATGAATCCCGATTTGCTGTAGTGAGGTGAGGAATTTTGTGATTGCTAAGGCAAATTCCCAAGCAAAATTATCCTCCCATGCTGTGGTCTGGGTAATAAAGCTCCAAACCAGCTGGCTGCCCTCAAAACAAACGGGGATTTGGGTTTTTAGTATATTATCCATCATTTCCAATTATCTGCCTCATCCCTCTGGGTGGGAAGGGAGATCCATGAAGCAAGAAAAAAAGGGAAAAGGATACATGAATTTATAGAAACAAATATTTATAGAAACAAAGGTGTTGATCTCCCATCTCCCAATGTCTGGGGGAATGGACAGAAATGGGGATTGGGACTGCTGGATCTTACTGGAGAGCTTTTGAGGGATGCCAAGGGGTGTCCTGGGGTCACCGCCACTGTGGATGTGCCGTTAAGGACTCACAGAGGAGCCGTGGAGCCCCGAGGGCGTCAGCGGCTGTGGGCAGGTTCCTGCAGCCCCTCTCCCAGGGGGCTCATTCCCTGCAGAAGGGATGGACTGGGAGGACCCACGTGGGGTTTGGGATGTGGGGAGGATTAGGGGAATTACCCAAGGCTTGCAGGGGGCTGCTGGTGAACAAGGGGGGTCAGCAGGTTATCAGTGTGAGAGAGGAGCTGTATTTCTTCTGTGTCTTTCCACAGGAGGAAAAGACCTCAACCGAGTAGGAAATCCCTTCAGCTGTTTCTTCTCAGTGGCACTCTCAGGTTTAGGGACATCCAGGAGTTTTGTGTCCCAGGGCAGTGACTCCTGAACGAGAGCTGGGCCCACAGAGTCGATCTCCTCCAGCTGGGATGTGCTGGAGGGCTGCGGGTGGAGCAGGTGGGGCAGGAACAGAACTGAGAGAGAGTTGGGAGCTCCCCAGGGCTGCCAGAGATAACTGATACGAGAAAATGGGGAACTGCTCCCTTGGGCTCTCTCTGTTTGGGGAAGTGAGAGGGAAAACTCCTACTGCAAGTGCCTGTGGATGTTGAGGAAGGATCCAGAGAAGCATGTGCACAGTTCAGGAGGCGGAGGAGGAGGAGGAGGTTTTCTTTGAGCATGGAAAGAGGCAGCCTCAGCCTCGCCAGAGGAGCCATGGCCCTCCCAGGCTCAGGATGCCCTTCCCTGCACCCATAAAGCCCGAGATGGGCCCCGTAACAGGGGAGCCAGGGCTGGGCAGCACCAGGGAGCTGGAGAGCTGCTGAGCTGGCTCTGTCTGCGGCCCAGACAGCCGCGACTTCCACTCCCAGGAAGGGGCTTTCCTCCACCTCCCAGGAAGATACTCTCCTCCAGGAAGATATTTTCCTCCATCTCCCCGGGAAGATGTTTTCCCTCACCTCCCACGGACGTGTTTTCCTGAGTCTCCCATAGATGCTTCCTTCACCTCCCACGGAGATGCTTTCCTCATCTCCCACAAAAATGCTTTTCCTGCACCTCCAGTGAAGATTCTTCCCTCCACCTCCCATGGAGACGCTTTCCTCCACCTTGCCCATCCTCGTCTCCTGTCCATGAGGAGACAGAGGGGCTCCGTGACATCCCGGGGGGAGCTGGAGGAGCAGAGGGGGCTCGGCCCGCGCCGCGGGTCCTCCCGGAGCTGCGCTCCCTCAGGCTCCCAGCTCAGGAACTCTCTGAAATGCTGGCATCTTGTGGCAGATTGGGAAAACGACATTTCTATTGAGGCCGAAGCTACTGCTTTGAGAAATCCCTGGTTGTTTCGGATCCCGGTGGATGGGGATGGAATTCTCGTAAACAAAGAGAGAAATCGGGTGCATTTGTTCGGGGAGAAGAGGGGATGTGGAGGTCCCGCTCCTCCCATCCCCTATTCCTGCAGCAGCCCTGTCCCTCTCAGAGGATGTGGTTATCAGACAATGAATTCCCAGATGGATTTTGATCCCCATTCTTCCCCCATGCCATATTTTGTCCTGCCTGTGGTCTCTGGGCTGGGAGGTTTTGTCAATCAGCCGAGGAACTGAGACCACATGAGACATTTTCCCTCATCCTGAAGTTCTTTCTCATCTGATTTTGGAAGATCTGAGGGAGCTGAGATGTGATGGCAGCTCTGTCCCCTCCAGCCAGTGCCAGATAGGGGTGAAAAATCTCTGTGGGTTTGGCTCAGATCTCCAACTCCTTTTGCCAGACAGACTTTTAGCCATGTTCAGCTGCAATGCTGGGAATTCTCATCCAGCAGGGGAAGTTCAATCCATTGGAAGAGAGTTCCCACAGCTGCAGTTTCAGGTGGATTCACTCAGGTGCTTGGTGGGTGCCAAATCCCCTCCCTCAGAGTCCTCCTGGATGCACAAATTCTTATCTCAGAGCATTAAATCACCAAGAGCAGCTCCCACCCCTCCCTCCTGCTCTGCCCTGCCCCTGGCAGGGACACACTCTGGGATGCTCCAGGAGTTCCTGTGGCCCTCTCTGCTCTGAAAAATGACTTGGGGACCCAAGCCCTTTAATTAAACAAGAAGCAAATATTCCAGGGTGTGCTGGTTTGAAAGCAAAATTAGTGAGACTTCAAGTCAGAAATATAATTTAATAGGAAAAAGTAAAATACATGTAAGTAATATAAAGAAAACAAAAACTACTGACAGAGTCAGTATACAACCTGATACCCTGCTAGTTAGGGTCGTGGCAGCAGTCCAGATGAGGTGGTTTTGCTGAAGTAGTGATCCTGTAGAGAGGTCTGGTAGCTCTTGTCCTCTGGAAACCAGTGGGTCAGGGCTCCCTGTTCTGTCTCAGTTCCCACATTATATNCCAGGGATATAAATAACCCAGGAGAAGCGAGCTACGAGAACATCTGGTTCTACACGCTCCCGTACGCTCTGTGGCACCAGGACAGGAACTCAGAGAGGTCCCAGCTTTTGTTCATAGCAGGACACCTCAGGGTGTCAGCAGCGTCCTCTGACTCTGTCCAAGCACAAGTTCCTGTCAGCTCCAGAGGGAATCCAGGATTAAGATGAGTCCAAGGGAGGAACACAGAGAGGGGACACACATCCCACCTCCAGGTCCAGTCGCACTTGTCAGCAGCTCTCCCAAACACTTTCCCTGCTCCCCGTGCTGAGTGTTCTGTCCAGGAGAGCTGAGCTGTGGCCAGGGGCTGTCCCACTATGATGCTGAGGGATGTGAACTCAGAAAACCTGCAAAGGATGAGGCAGGTGTCCATGTCTGTCCTGATAACCCAGCAGGGCTGGGAGCAGTGGGCTGTTCCCTGCTCCTCCAGAAGATGGGAAAGAGACCGGAGGAGCCACGGATGAATAGGGGTTGGAGGAGTTCTGGGGCTGTTTTCTGCAGAACTTCTGCTGGCCTGGCAGCCTGTGGGGGCTGGAAGGACCAGGGTGGATGAAGGCTCCCGGGGGGGTTTCTTGTGTGCATTGGCAAAATGTCCTGGGATTTCTTTTGGGGAAAAATAACCATCTTCTAAGGAATGTGCTGGGGGAATGTTTTCACAGCCACAGTGGGCTTTGGAAGATGATGTTTGTAAAGAAAAGACCAACTTGAGGTACATCAACTGCAACACTGGAGAGAACAGACACTTGGGGGCAAATCCTTCTTCTGTGAGTGCTCCGTGCTTTATTTGAGGGGGAGGCAACCTGGGAGCCATTCTTTACCCAGAGAAGCTTCTGACATGTAAGCCCAGCTCTAAATCACTTCCTCCTTTATTAGAAATAACCATTGGCACAAGCTGCCACAGGAAGTGATGGATTCTCCATCTCTTGAAGTCTTTAAATCAAGACCGGATGCCATTCTGGAAGAGATGTGGAGCCAGGCAGGAGCACTCAGGCTCAGTGCAGGAATAAGGGGATGGACTCATCTGGCCTGCGTTAGATGGGAAGTCAGCCTGAATAATCTATGGTCCTCTCTGGCTCGGAGGTCTGTGGAAGTTCAGATCTGCAGCCAAAGTGGGAGGCTCCTCACATGCCTTTGACAGAGCAGCGCCCTGGGGTGCGGGAAAGCCTCTGAACTGCCTGGAAAGCTCCCAGTGCCTGCAGATTTATCCCCACTGGTACCTGAGGCAGTGTCATTTCCCAGGAAATGATCTCTGCTCTGGACATAACTGGATTCACTCTACTCCCCAAACCCTGCAAATGTTCCAGCTTCCTGCCAGGTTGGGCACTCCGTGATTGCCAAAGGTTGTCCCCCATCCACGCCCTTCCCAGCATTTCAGCACCTGGAGGTGGTTCTCCTCCACCCTCTCATCCCAAGCAAACTCACAGTAATTAAATTCAAGCTAATTACAGCTGCAGGGGAAGCTGGTACAAACTCCCCAGCCCTGCAATGGAGTGGCCAAAAGGAGATGAGCTTGGATAACTTATTTTTGGCTTTTTCCAGCACTCAGGAGATGGATGTGGAAAGCAAGTCAGGAAAGCCAGGAGGGAGGGAATCCACTGAGCCCAAAATGAAGATGAAAAGCTCAACCAAGGTCTGTTAACAGCGACTTTGTGCTCCAGATCTTGCGCAGGTGAAGTGAAAAGCACAGAGGCCAAAGCTTGGCAGTTTGGGAGATTTAATCTTTGGACATGTTTGCCGTGATTTAATAGGAAAAGAACATCTCACTTGTGACTTCTGCCTCCCTGGAGGAGAAAAGAGGGGAGAAAAGAGGAGAGAAAATCAGCCTTTATTCAGCCCTGAGACTCTCTGAACCTGCCAGGTCTCATGATGGAAGCTGGTCTGTGCTGCCCTTGGCTGGGCTAGCTCATCCATCCCTTCCCTGGGAACCGGGGGGCTCCAGCCCCATCCCTGCCCTACCCGGAGTGCGGGGAGCTCCAGCCCCACCCCTCCCTTCCCGGGAAGCCGGGCTCCAGCCCTGCAGTGCGGCCGGACGGCGGCAGGCGGCTCCCAGGGACACTGCTGCCTGCAGGCTTTATAAAACCCCAGGAACACAGGGGAGCGGAGAGTGCCACTTCAGAGAAAAGCAAAATGCGAAGTGTGTGCACACGTTTAGCCCTGAAAAAAAAAAGGAAAATACAGCAAAAAAATAAACAGAGGTGCCGGGAAATGCTACAAGTGATGAGACGCGCCTGGAACTCTCCGGGCTTTGTTGCAGCTTGAGGCTTTTCATGTAGGATTAAGTCTTTAAAGTGAAGTCGACAGTTTAAAATTGCCTTAAAGAGTTCAGATCTGCCTGAACCTTCCAAAAGAGCAGCTCCATCAGCGGAGAAATGCCTCTACATTTCCTCATCTTTTTCATTTAATTTAAACAAAACCATAACGCTGTAAGCCAAGCGCTCCTGCTGATGGATGAGAGCTTGGAAGTGGCACTGACGGAATGCTGAGAGCAAGGGGATGGGAGAGGAGGTAAAATGTGTTATTTCATTATCTGGGCAGAGAGAGAGAGAGAAAGAGAAAGAAAGAGAAAAAAAAGAGAGAAAGAGAAAGAGTGAGAGAAGGAGAAAGAGAGAGAAAAAAGAGAAAGAGAGAGGAAGAGAGGAAGGAAAAGAGAAAGAGAAAGAAAGAAAGAAAGAAAGAAAGAAAGAAAGAAAGAAAGAAAGAAAGAAAGAAAGAAAGAAAGAAAGAAAGAAAGAAAGAAAGAAAGAAAGAGACGATTCTGAGTTTTCAGTGTAGGAAAGGCCTTGCTTTTATTTGCTCTTGCTTTGAGTTGGAGAACGGGCTTGTAACACAATTCAAATAAATGTCAGAGATGTGTGTGTGTTTGCTGGAGGGGAGCACTGGCAGCGTCCTGCACTGAGCCTGGGGGGGTTGTTGAGCTCAGGGGACTCAGCAGCGACTCTGCCAAGCACTGGGTGACAGTGGACAGTGACCCCCCTTCCTTGTGCTCCAGTTTCCAGCTGAACAATGAGGATAACAAAATCTGTAAAGGAGCTTGTGCTGGGGATGAGAACTGCAGCAGAGCTGGGGCTTTTCCCTGTGCTGTCCCCACAGACTCTGCTGTGTATGGATGCCCTGCATGGACCTGGCCAAGTCAGTGGATCCCTGGCAGTGCCCGAGGCCAAGGTGAACAGCGCTTGGGGGACCCTGGGACAGTGGAAGGTGTCCCTGCCCGTGGCAGGGGGGGAATGAGATGGGCTTTAAGGTCTCCCCCATCCCAAACCCTTCTGGGACCCTGTGATCCCTCGATGTGCTGGGGTGCTCCAGCACTGCTCCTGGAGGTGCCTGCCCTGGCACTGCTGTTCTCTGAGCCAGACCCTTGACCTCTCGCTGCAGCTCAGCTGCCGGCGCTTGGAAAGTCAATCCCCTCCTTTCCGACGGAGGGGTGGGAGCACTTCCCTGCCGTACAGATGTGCTGCGGAGATAATCAGCCCTAAGGCTCTGAGCTTCTCTCGATGCTGCGAGGGGGAAAAACAACCCAGCAGAGCAGGACAAAATCCCACCTGAGTGCTCCCGAGCTCATCCCCGGGAGCACAAACCTCAGGGCACCGCAGGGATTTTTGCCAAAGCCGGGACCGGCTTGGGCACAATAAATTTCTTTTGTCGGAGGAGTGCGGAGCTTCCTTGATCAGCCCCGGCGAGCAGGGGCGCAGTCTGGGCGAGGATCGCCTTCGGGAGGCGTCCTTGTGCTTCCCGAGCCGCTCGGGAGGCGCGGCAGGGACGCAGCAATCGCCGCTGCTCAGAGCAAAGCCTCCCTCGAACACGGAGCTGCGGCTTTCAGGGGAGGCGCTGCCGCCCCGCCGCAGTGAATTCAACTGAAGAAACGCTTTTAATAGTGAACGACAAAGGTTTGGGGCTTGGAAGATGCAAACCCAACTTTTAGGATGGCAAAATGGGAGCAAACTCTGGGCTGCAGTGCTGCCAATAACTGCACTGAGGAACTGAGTTCGCTGCCTGCGGCATGTGGGTTACCCCGATCCCAGCGGGTCTGACGGGGATCTGAGACAGGGTCCCTAGAAGGATGTTGTTTCCTCATTGTGATGGGGGTTGGGGTCATGTCCGCTCCCCACGGGGTGCTTTTCAGGGCTCGGGTCACTCTGGGTGTCCCAGCAGTGGCTGCGCTCTCCTCACCTGCATTGTGAGCTCGGCAGCAGAGGGAATACCTGCTCTTAGTGGAGGGAGGGGCAAGTGGGAGTGCCTGGGAAGGACTGAAGGAAAAATAAAAAGAATTTGGAGAAAGTTTAAGTCTCAGCCCCAAAACCCCTTATTTCTTTCCCCAGGGCTGCACTCCCTCTTGCCAGCCCCTGCCCCAGCTTGGGAAGCAGCTCTGGCAGTACTTGGATCCTTGCTTGAGCCTTACAAATTTGTGATGTTTCTGAGCACGATCATGGAATCCCAGAATGGTTTAGGTCAGAAGAGACTTAAAGCCCATCCAGTCCCACCCCTGCCATGGTCAGGGACACCTTCCACTGTCCCAGGCTGCTCCAAGCCCCGTCCAACCTGGCCTTGGACACTTCCAGGGATGGGGCAGTCACAGCTTTCCTGGGCACCCTGTGCCAGGGCCTCCCCACCCTCAAAGGGAAGAATTTCCTCCTGATTTCCAGTCTGAACCTCCCCTCTCTCAGTTTCAGGACCACTGTGAAAGTACCAGATGGAGCTGGGGGGACACAGCTCTGGTTGAACTCTGCCCTTGCTGAGAACCAGTGGGATTTCACCAGTGAGGCACAGTGAAAGCAGGGCCTCGGCGTTGGCTCCTTGTTATTAAATTGCTTCTGATTCTCGGCAATGTCCCAAGGCCTGCCAAGGGCTGCGTCCATCACACAATAAGATAACAGCCATCATAATTAATAAACTCTAATGGGAACGCACAGAAGCCAGAGCACAGGTGAATGACAGGGGCAACGGAGCCTTTTAACATCCCCAGGACTTCACTGCCCTCAAAGCCAAATGCACCACAAATATTTTCATAAAATCCTGCAATAGTTTGGGTGGGAAGGGACTTTAAATCCCATCTCATTCCACCCCTGCCATGGGCAGGGGCCACTTCCACTATCCCAGATTGCTCCAATTCCCGTCCAACCTGGCCTTGGGATCCAGGGGCAGCCAGAGCTTCTCTGTGCCAGGGCCTCACCCCCCGCACAGGGATGAATTCCTTCCCAATATCCCATCCATCCCTGTCCTCTGGCAGTGGGAAGCCATTCCCTGTGTCCTGTCCCTCCATCCCTTGTCCCAGGTTCCTCCCCAGCTCTCCTGGAGCCCCTTCAGGCCCTGGAAGGGATGGAAAGGTCTCCCCAGAGCCTTTTCTTCTCCAGGCTAAACAATCCTTATTCTTTCAGCCTCTCCTTGCAGGAAAATAATTTCCACATTCCCTTGCACTGCATCCTCATACAAACAGGGCAGCTGAAGTTCCCAGGGCTGCCACATTGGGAGCATCCACGGATTTGCTGTTCTGGATTAGCCTGGAATGGACCACATCCCGCTGTGGTGGTGGGTTGTCCTCTTCTTTCCTATCAACCCCATCCTAGAGCACCCTTGGCCTCTGTGTGAGGACGGCCAGGAGCTAGGGAGGATGGGAGGGTTGGTGGCCACTGGGACTGGGAGAAAAGGGTCAATCAGGGCACTGGAAATAATTCCAATCCACAGTGAGTGTTATTGCAGCTGTGCTGGGTGAGGCCAGGGCTGTGTCCCTGGAGAGTAGCGCTGGCTGCCAGCAAAAATCCTCTTAACAACAATTAATGGCACCTAATTACTCTTTCTTTTGTCTTTTATTTAGCAACCGGGCTCAGCCCAGGAAGCCCCAGCTTCCACTGTTGGAGTGTTTAGACTCGGGACTGCAAAAAACTCATTTCTTGCACAAACATGACCAGCAAAGTCCCCAAGCTCCTGCAGGTCCCCTCCTGTCCCCCGCGTACCCCCAGGGTGTCACAGGGGCATATCCTGCACCATCAGCACCCCCTCCACTGCCTTGTGTCCTGCTATGGCCCAAGCTGGAAAAATTCCCTGCCCAGATCCTTTTTTCCTGGAGTTCTGTGTCTGTCGCATGGAAGAGAGCCCCCGGCTCAGAGGGATGTGGAGAAATGGTTCTGCTAAGCCAAACCAGCAGCCCCACTCTTGGCTCCTACTGGGAACCACAGCAAGAGCAGGGGCCTGATCCATCCCTGGGATCCTCTCTGAGCTCCAAGAGCAACAGTGTTGGGATTTCCTGACCCAAAGCTCGTTTCTTTAGTAGCTCTGGGTGGATTTTTCTTCCTTGAATTTCTTGAGCTGGTTCCTGATCCCATATCAGCCTTTCCTCTCTCCTGGCAGTTTCCAGTGGCGTCTGTTCTGTTGTCCTCCTAGGGTGGACAAATGACCTCAAGGGCAGAATACAGCAAGATCTGGCCACTGGCCCAGCATCACTGCAGGGCAGGGATAAAGGACTGGGAGCATCTCCATGGGGCAGAGGACCACAAGGATCTGTTTAAACTTGGAAAAAGCAGCCCGAGGCTGAGCATCAGTGTGGCCGGCACAAGCAGGAGGCGGTGCCCGGGATGCGGAAATGATTTTTTTGGGAAATGGTGAGGGATAACCACAAGCCAATCCATGCCTGAGGGAAAGGCTGCAGGGGCTCTCTGTGTCCAGCAGTGTGCACGGAAAAGGGGGCAAGAAGTTCTGCTCCCAGGGATTGGGTGTGAAGCAACATTTGGGGAGGATGGGAGGCAGAACGGGGATGAAAATGGGGCCAAACTCTGCCCTGGAGCTGAGGGCGGGACAGTGACGCCTCTGCCACGGAGAGAGCACGAAGAGGACCAGGGAGGGCAGCGGCCACACGAGCAGGCAGGAAGAGGCAGCTAAAATAAGCGTAGGGGTGGAAAAGGGAGGAGAGAGTATCAGGGAGATAACAAAAAGGTTAGAGAGGAAAGGCAGAGGAAATGAGCTGAAAACAGCCTGGATGTCATGGAAAGGTGAAGCTGCGCCTCCCGCCCAGCACCGTGATCAGCCCAGCCCTGTCGTGATGTTCGAGACTGCGTCAGACACACCGAAATCTGCCCTCTGCCCTCCCCCTGCCCCAGCAGCGACCCGGGGGCACCTGGAAATGATCCGTGCTGTTCCCTGGGCTGCCGAGGGCAGGACGCAGGCGGGGGCACCGCCTGTGCCGGCCAGGCTGCTCCTCTCCCGGGCCTGTTAATTCCCTCCAAAGGACACGCAGAGTGTCACTGGCATTCGGGAACGACTGTCAAATTAACGATTGGCTCCAATCCTTTCTACGTGGGATGTTTTTTATTTCCACGGCTCATCCCGGTGTGGGAACAGAGCCGCTGCAAGCTTTGCCGCTGCTTCCACCTGATCGCGAGCCAGTGAAATCCTCGGGGGGGATTTTTGTTTGCAAATGCGGAGCAGGCTCCGGGCTCAGCCCCCAGGTGCCATTACCTCATGGTTGTTTGCTCGGGCTGGGAATAACCCGGCAGCTTTTGGAGTCAGAGCCCTGCCAGACACCTTTTCCTGGCGGCGATCCCGGCGGCAGCAGGGCGGGACAGTGACGGGAGGAGGGAGGGGGAGGATGGAGGATGGACAGTGGAGGACGGAGAGTGGAGGATGGAGAATGGAGGATGCTCTTTGGCCCCCACGCTTTACTCCCGTTTCCTGGCTGCCAATCCTGATTTAATTCCTTGGGCTCTGCATCACGACACGGCCGAGGGGGATGAGCCTCGTGAGCTCGGAGAGGGGCCGGAGCTGCAGCAGCTGGAGAGAAAGGAAGGGAAGGGGAGCGGAGAGATAAAGCCCCCTCCCCAGCAAGGCTGTGCTGCAGCTGATAAGAGCCCTGACGGGCTGTAATGGGAGCCCTGGCTGGCTGCTTCCTCACAAAGTCATGACTCAGGGATAATGTTCACATCCTCCGAACGGCGAGGGAGCTAAAAATACAGCCAGGAAAATGAGAATGAGCGAGCGAGCATGAATGAGAGCGTGAGTGAGAAATGCACTGGGGAAAAGAGAGAGGAAGTATGAATGAAAGAGCCTGGGAGAGAGAGAGAGGGAGAGAGAGAGAGGGAGAGGGAGAGTGAAAACAGCCGGAGCCGTCCAAGTTTCCAAGCTGCAAAGCTTTGCCTGCAATCAGTGCTCTGGCAAAGGCAGCCTGCAGGAATGTAAACCCAGCCCGGGAATTCGGCTTTGCAGGCAACGCTCCTGGCATCACCTCCCTGTCACTGGGGCATGGGACACCCCACTCCGACCGTGGGGAACACCCACGGGACCCCCTGTGCCACCCACGCCCCAGCACCGGGCTGTCCTGCCCACTGGGGTGTACCTGAACATACAAGGACGTGCTTGTGTGCCCATGCACAGATCCAGATTCCAGTTCTCCCATGGGTCCTGGGTAGATTCTCTGGGAAGGAGGGATGCATCTCTGCCCTCGGTGTGGCTCCTCAGCAGGGAGGGGTGGCCCTGGGGAGCCCCACTGCTTTCCCAGCCCTGTTTCTCCATCAATTCCTGTGTTTTTTCCCAATATTGGTGTGAGTCCCTGCCCTTCCCCCGTGCGAGCCCCAGCACCTGCACACAGCCCTGAGCTCATTCTCCTGGAAAGACAAATGGATTTGCCCCCCACCGTGGCCCTCCCGTCTCACAGACATGCCTTTGGAGCTGAAATGTATTTTACAGATTTATCCCAGAGCTGGGGTTCCACCACAGCCCCCCGGCACTGTGCACTTGCCCCCATCCCCTAGCGCTCCCCTGCTGCAGAGCCAGGGTTGATAAAGGGGCCTTGGAGCAGCTCTTTAGGGTTTGGAGACCCCCTTTGCCTGGAGGAGGTGGACTCCAGAGCAGGGTGGTAAGAAGTGGCTCTGTGTGCTTGGGAAGTGCCTGTAACGCCATTTTCTCTCTGGCTTTGGTGGGACTGAGAGGAATCTCCAGGGGAAAGCAAAGCCCCTTCCTTGGAGACTGAGGAGTACAGTACAGAGAGGTTTTTCTAACAAAATGCCATTTTCTGGTGTCTCCTCTCCCTCACCCTGCCGTGAGCTGGGGCAGGGAAGTGCCTCCTCCTGCCTGCAGTGCCCGAGGAGAGCTGGCAGGGAACGATCCCTGGCACATCCCATTCCCGGCCCATGCCAGAGCCTTGCTCCAGTTATTTCCTCCTGGGGATCTACTTGATCCGACACAGGCCCTCTCCTACCGCTTCCCTGCTGCTGCATTTTGTTCTGAGCTTCTTTTGTCCCAGGTTTCCCCAGCTGGGCTGGGCTGGGCTGGGCTGGGC
>VXBU01018651.1:148263-174330 GCA_013400315.1 Bombycilla garrulus | reverse complement strand
CCAGCCCTCACAGGAATAGGGACGCACACTTCTAAGCAACTTTTTTCGGGCAATAAATAATATGGGATTGCTGGCTCCTGAGCCATGTGGTTCCTACAGGCAGTGCAGGGCTCCTGCCAGCGGGAAGCCGCTCCCGGCCGCTGTCTGTGCTGGATGCCCGCGGGTCACGGAGGGACGAGCACGACCGGGTTAATCCAAGCCCGATCCCAGATGGGAAGCGAGATTAGGTCCTTCTCCGTCATCGCTGCCGGGCCCGGCGCTCCTGACAAAGGCCCCGGGGGTGAGCCTGGTGCTGATCCAAGGAGCCAATTTTAGAGCCCGCTCTCCGCAGACAATCTCCGATTGTTTGGGCTGGTTTGAAGCTTTTCCCAGCCGCGCCGTCATCGCATCCTGTGACTTGCAGGAAAGGCCTCTGTGCACAGACCCGGCTGCCAAGGAGCCCGCGAGGTGTGACAGCGTGGGCTGCACATCGCCCCTGGGGGTTGCACATCACTCCTGGGGGTTGCACATCGCCCTCAGGGCTGCACATCGCCCCTGGGGGTTGCACATCGCCCCCAGGGCTGCACATCCCTCCAGGGCTGCACATCCCTCCAGGGCTGCATGGAACTCCCAGGGCTGCACATCCCCCCGGGGGAGGGGCTCAGTGGTCTCCGAGAGGGAGGGAAAAGCAGGGAAGAGCAGGGAAGAGCAGGGAATAGCGGGTTTCTCCAGGCAGGGGATGGCCTGACACTGGCAGGGGACCAAGCACAGATGCTGCAGCTCAGGGCCACCCACGCCAGTGTCGGGGATGCTGCAGGTGGGTGGAGGTGGCCGCAGCTGTGGGACACCCTGAGGAGCTCAGCTGGACCATGGGATGCTGGAAGGAGCAGGGAATTTTCTCCAGGCTGGAGGAAAAACAGCACAACCAAGCACAACCCCTCTTTCTTTTTGCTGTTAAATAACTTTGTTTTTCCTCCTCCACGGCATCCCCATGCACCCCCAGCTCTGCTGCACCCCCTTTCCAGCCCCCTTTCACCCAGGCAGATCCTGCCCTGCCTGTGGTTTTTCCCTCTGGCTGTCAGCAGTTCTGCCAGCTCCCTCTCGGAACGGGAAGCGGCCAAAGCAAGCAGAGATACCTGAACCTGCCATCCACCCACTCCTTGTCTGGACTCAAGATGTTTCAAAGCTCCCCCCTTTCTATTTCTATCCTCATTGTCATCCTCCTTTGAGAGGAAGGTCTATTATTCCCCTCCTCCTTTTCTCTCTACAAAAATGGGACATTGTTTCTTCTTTCTTTGATTTAAAAGCCAAAAACAGTTATAGGAAACTGTTCAGCAGATGTTTTACAGTATGAACCTAGAGAAAAAAAATTAAAGAAAAAATAAAAGCTCTCAGATTTTGCTTGAGGAGCTAAATTTAGCCTAATACTTCCTCCCATTCAGGGTTTGTGTTGGCATAGGCGAGGTGTAGGTTTAAGCACTTTGATTGTAGTATTTATTTTATTTATCTCATTTTCTGCATCCACGAAAAGCTGGAGCTAATGAAGCTCATTGAGGGAGGAGGTGAATCCAGCCTGAGCTGGGTCTCAGTGAGGTCCCTCTCAGCCCACAGGATGGGATTGAAACAGAATAATTCCTCATCCATTTGCACTGCTTATCAAGGCCCATAGCAGTCCCCAGAGAGCCAAGTGAGATAAAACTCCCAGCTGAGGTTGGTGAATTCTCAGGGGGAGATTTACAGGCACTGAAGGAGCCAGTGCTGGAGCCCCAGCTCCTCTTGGGGTGCTGGAGAAGGCACTCGCTGACTTCTGGAAACAGCTTCAATCAGCACTGCCAGAACTCATCCCCAAAAACCTTCCCCAAGCCGGGCTCCTGCCGGGCAGTACTGGCTGAGTCCTTGTGAACAGGGACAAGGACAATGTCCGCAGTGGGGTGGGCAGCTCCCGCCACCAGGAGCAACACCCGGAGCTGGGACTGTGGCTGGGAAATCCCTGCAGGGCTGGGAAAGGCTGGCCAAGGGTGGAATTTCCGCCTGGGAAATCCATTCCCTGCCATCCATGGGCACCACCATCACCAATGCTCACAGGGCCACTTGACATGGCAGATAGAGGTGGAAAAAGGGAGGAAAATCACATCTGGGTCTCTCCCAAGGGGCTGGGAGGAAGCTAATGCTGTGTTATCACTGCCTGGGGAATTCTGGGGTGGTTCCCATCGGGGAAAAGCCTTTGGAGCAGGAATGACAGCTCGGTGATGCTGCTCCATGGTTCCTTCCATTCCCCTTCCTGTGAACCGGGCTCCCCTTTTCACCCACTCTCAGTCTAGGCCAAAATTTCCATATCCTGCTGTGGGGCATCCAGCTGGAGCTGCCAACTGTGCCTTGGAATATCCAGGGAAAACCTGGAGAAAACCTGCGGCTTTCCACAGGTTGGCACTCTGGATATGTGCCCAGGGGTTTGTATTTGGGCAGAGACCCTGCAGATAGGGAAGGATGGGTAAAGCTTTGGAATTATTGGTCAGGCTGCCTGGAGAATCTGTGAATACTCCACTGCTGGAAGTGTTCCAGGCCAGGCTGGACAGGGCCTGGAGCCACCTGGGATAGTGGGAGGTGTCCCTGCCCATGGCAGTGGTTGGCACTGGATGGGATTTAAGGTCCTTTCCATCCCAATCCATTCCATGAGTCTATGACTCGCCAGCAGAAGAAACCAGGGGTCATTCAAGGCAGAGAAGATTCCTGTTAATCAAGGTACAGATCCAGAAATTAGCCCAGTGATCCTCTGCAAACTTCCTTATCCCAGTGGAGAGTCAAAAGGGGTCAAAAGTAAAGTCTATGTTTGCTCCCTATTGGAAGTTTTCCATCAGGAAAAGGCACACTGGGATCTTATTTCCAGAGCTGTAAACCCAGAGTGTGTCCCCTGGCAGGGATGTGGAGGTGGGCAGGGAGGGAATAATCGGCGCCGGGACACAGGATTGAATGTGGCACTGGGCATCCCCAGCAGGAATCAGAGCTATGCTCTGGGAGTGGGAATCCAGGCTGTGTTTCCAGACATTAATGGCTTGTTTGTTGTCTAAGAGGGTGGAAAACCAGAGAAAATCTGAGGCCCAAAGGACCTGTTTGATTCCAATAGGGCACTGTTGGTGCAGCCTGTGCTGGGGAGCCGGGCAATTACCAAGGCAAACTGCCCCAAATCCATGGGCTCGGCTCTGGGGGGCTGGCGGGATAAAGCTCTGATTCATGGACACGTCTTTGGCTCCTTTCTTTAGGATCTCTGTATGTTACACATGCAGACAAGCAGGAATGTCATTTTTTCCAGACTGCCTTTTGCATAAATTAGGATTGTTTGCTGTTCATCAGCTCACCCCGCCGTGACCCCTCCCTCCAGCCCTGCAGCCCCATCCCCCTGCCCTGCCGAAACCCCACGGATCCACGCTGGCTCTGGGAAGGGGGAAGGCAGGCTGGGGCATTCCCAGATGGCTTTTTTGGGGAGCTGCACTGGGGGTGGGCAGGTCAATGAAGCACCCAGAGCAGGCTGTAGGACAGTGGGAAGGGTTTTCCCTCTCCAAGGTGGCTGTGCCTGCCCCTGCCATCCTTGAGGACAGATTCTGAGATAGGATCATGTCCTTGGGGTTCTGCAGTGCTGCCTGGGAGATGTGAAGTGCTCCATGAGGCAGCCTGGATCCAGGAAAGCTGCTTGGCTTTAGGAGCGCTGATAAATGGTATGCTGCTGCTTCCCCTCCCACCCACACACTTCCACTTTCACTTCACATGTGGGACCCAGCCCGGCAATTCCCAGTCCGGCCATAAATAATCCCTGCAGCACCAGGCAGCCACGGGGACAGCATGGATTCAGCCAGAACATGCCTTATTTATCCCCTTTCTTCCTCTGGAGCTCTGGGTGTCCTTCATGGAGGGGACATCACACACTGGGCACGTCACCTGTGTCCTGTTATCCTGTCTGAGCTCTCCTGACAATTGACAGAGGAGACAAAGGAGAATCTGTCCAAACACCCTCAGTGCAGCTGAGGAATTAAATATGAAAAGACACAGCTGTTCCCAAAGCCTAATCCTTGTCACAGACAAACTTTCCTTGACCTGGAACCTTGCAGAAAATAAACAGAGAGGTAAAGGACATGTTAATAACTCATTTCCACAAAAACCACCCTGATTTTTCTGCTACCGGAATTTTTCTCTCTGCTGCTCGCTCCTGTAACAAAAAATATTTATTAAGGTACAGATCATTTTGCATTGATTTAGATATGCAAATAAAGCACTGAAAAATGTCCAGTTTCTGTTCTGCTGGGGACATCTCACACCTTCCATGCCCTATGGGAGAACCAGGATAACATTTCCATAGCTGAGTGTGTCCCTGGCATTCCTGGGTGGATGGTGGAACCCAGGAGGGCTCAGCTCCTACCTTGGCCCTGCTGAGGCCGTGGCACCAAGCACTGAACCCTCGCTGTCCTTGTGTTTGTCAGCTGATGGAGAACACAAAGGTCACTTTGAGACTGGGAAAAGGCCTCAGGAAAAGGAGAATTTCCCAGATTTGTCAGCTCCCCGCAGAACCCAATGCAGAGAAATCTCTTCTTTCCTACGTCATGCATGTCCTTTCTCCTCCTCCTCCCCACACAGCGGCATTTCTGATGGGAAGAGATGTGAGCCATGGAAGGAGAGCCCAGGGATTCAAAGGATGAGCTGAGCCAGGCTGGACTCCAGCCGTGAGTCTGGGATCACCCCTGGGGAACAGGAGCTGATTCACAGGACCAGTGCTGGCCACCACTCCTGGGGTGTCCCTGTCCTGGGGGAACCGACCCCACGAGGCGTCCAGGACCGCCCTGAGTGAGCCATGTGCAAACCCTGGGCTCTGCCTTTGCAGCCCCTCCTCCAGATGCTGCTCCAACTCCCTGGCTCCAGGAATACAGGACCATTTGCGCTGGAAAATTCTCTGCAACCATCCAAGCGTTTTCCCAGCACAGCCAAGGATTCAGCACCGGCCTTGTCCCCACGTGCCACATCTGCTGTGTTAAACCCCTCCAGCCATGGGGCTCCATCCTTAGGAGCTTTTTTGCCACTCAACCCTTCCCCAATATTTTTGGAGTCACTGCTTGCCAGGAAAGAGGAATTCCAAACTCCAGACGCCAAAGTCACCACACCCTGCTGTCCAGGCAGGGCCACCTCCACCACGGACACCCCTGGGGACACAAAGCTTTGAGATGTGCACTGGTGTCCTCAGAGAACCGCCAGCAATAATAAGAATTCCATCTTTCCATTCATTCCCATCCCAGCTCAGCGCTCATAAGCTGATGATTATTTTCTGAATGGGTTTTATGTGACATTCTCAGTGCAGTGTTAATCTCATTTTTTGAACAAGAAGTGGCAAAGGGAAGCAGTGAAATTATCTCAATTCACCCCCTGCATTTTTACATGGGCTTGAGAAGCAGTTGACTTTTTAAAAATGTTATGATTTTTATCAAGGCTTTGAATTCCACCCTGGGAAGATGCAGGGAATATTTTAGCAGATAAAAGAATATAAAAATATCTCTTGTGTTTTTTTTACCCCCAATGCTAATAGTAAGTTAAGTAATAAAGAGCAAGTGATTAACTGGCTGCTGAATTAGTTTTGAAATCTGGCCAGATGTGTTCGAGCAGGAATTGTTAGCTGATAGCATTTTTATAAATCTGATCTCTATTTATGTGCCTTCCCGGGAAAAGAGCACTTCTGAAATCTGGCTTTATAGTCCTCGATTGAAATGATTCAGGATGAGGATTTTAATTTACAGTTTGAAGAGGGTGTGTGTGATGAAATCCTCGCCGGTTTTTTGTCTGAGTGTATCAGACTAATCAATGATCCTTCTTCCAACCAAGTGGCCAAATTCTTGCAATGGGACAACTTGTGAGTAAGGACTGATTTCCCAGTTAATATTGACAGAAATTGTAATTAATTTACCCTGTTCTTGCAGATTTCAGGACTTTGTTAATGGTGTGAGAGAGGCAGGCACCTGCACAGAGGACTTTGCAATGAAAATGTTCACATTGGCCTCTAGAAAAGGGATTGGGTTTTGTGCCAGCTACGCAAAATCCACAAGTTTGCATCTCAAGGGCTGAGGATGGAGATGTTCTGGTTGGAACTTCTGCAGAGATGTTGCCCAACAGCAGAGTTAGAGCTGAGTGGAAACTTCTCACTTCCTCTTCCAGAGTGAAAATGTGCCTGAATCTCAGAATGCCCGAATGGATTGGGTGGGAAGGGGACTTCAGGCCCATCCAGTGCCACCTCCCACTGTCCCAGGTGCTCCAAGCCCTGCCCAGCCTGGCCTTGGGCACTGCCAGGGATCCAGGGGCAGCCACAGCTGCTCTGGGCACCCTGTGCCAGGGCCTGCCCACCCTCACAGGGAAGAAAATATTACTGGTGTGATTTTGTGTTTTCTCCATACACATCCATGTGGATAGAGATGAAAACTGATTTTTCTCCACATTGTTTCTCACCCAGTCCTAACACCTTCAGATGTTCCCTGTTTAAAGTCCGTTTTTATGGGGACTTTTTACGGATTTTGTTTCCCTTAGAAAAGTGGGATAAACCATGGATGGGCCAGTTCATCAAAATTATCTTGGTTGGTGTGGAAGAGATCCACGTGCAGCAGCTCCCAAACTAAAAGTTGGGAAAGTCACTTTTGGGGCACTTTAAGCATTCAGGATATTCCTGTGCACCCCAAATTTTTCTGTTTTAATGTATATCCTGCACCTTCACATCCAAGGTAATAGACATCCAAGATCTGAGGTCCTGTCTGATCCAAGGATAGAAAAAGCTCCTCCTGATTTGGAGGGCAGAAATTTCCCTTTAGCTAGGACCCTCAGCACCCTTGGGCTCCGTGCAGGAGGGAATTCATCGGGGCTGGTCCAGAGGGATGAGCTCTGGTGAGGTCCCCCTTGGCTTTTGAGGCCAGGCAGCTCCCGAGGGTGTGAGCACCTGGATCCCAGATGTGCCAGCTCTGGGACCACTGAACATCTGGGCACAGGCTGTGAGTCACGCCTGGGTTCTGAGGAGGGGCAGAGGGAATGCTTCCCTAGGCAAATCTGCCATGGATTTCCAGGCACAGGCAGCTCCTGATCTGGCTGTGTCAACTTGTCCCAGGGCAAACACTGGGAAGGTTCCTCCAGCTTGGGAATCTCCTTTTACTCCCTTGCCCTGGGGTAACATCAAAAGTGGAGATTTGGGTGCTCAGGATAATTCTGTTGGTTCCTTTCTCTGTTTTCCCAGAGTAAGATGGAAATGGTGATCCACAAAGGGCTCTGGAAGCTCATTAATGCATTGCTTCTCCCTTCAGCAGTTCATGATCCACAGCAGGAGCACAGGGATCTCTCCCTGGAGAGGAACCTGGGGGCCGGGAGGGAGTGGAATTGGGGTAGGTGACAGTTGGTGACACTCAGGACTGGGCTGAATTTTGCCCAGATGATCCGTGCTCACTGCCCAGCTCCAGCAGACAAACCAGGACCATCTCCAGTTGCAGCCACCCTCACAGTGATGCTGCTTTGAGCTTCTACCTCAAATGGTGATGAGGATTTCTCAGGTTATTGGGAAAGGGGCTTTTTTCTGCCGACACTGATGTGCTGCACCTTTCAACAGGAGCCTGAGTGCCCCCAAATTTAAGAAGCCTACGAGTGCAGAACCTGTGAAACATCCCCGAGACATCTCCAATTTGGTGAAACCATCAATAACTGCTGCAGGGAAACATTAAGGGATCGCTTTATTTTTTTATGAGCACAGAGCAAACCCAAAGCAGCTGCCATGGAAAGTGCAATGACTTTATGATCAATTCCATGAGCTGCCCAAAATTTAACCCAAATATTTTGTTGCGAGCTGAAGCAACTGGTTTGGATGATTGATGTGACAACAGTGACCCTGAAACCAGGCAACCATGTGGAACCTGGTGATCTTCACGGTCTCTTCCCACCCAAAGCATTCCATGACTCTGCGATTCCATGTCCCAGCCTCTCACCTGGCTGCACAGCCACTCCACAGAGTTGTTAATGTCTGGATTGCTGCATCCCAGCATCCTCCTGAGCAGAGCGTCCAGGCAAGGACATCTTGCTCACAGCTGCCAGTGGGGTTATCCCAGGAAGAGTTGTCCAGATAAAAATTGATTGCTGAACACATTCCACTCCTTTGGAGCTCAGATGTGACAGAGCCTTTGTAGCAAAGCCCGGGAGGCTGGAAACCTTCCTGGGGAGATGGAACCCTGTAAATCATTTCCTGTGTTAAAACAGCTACAAGAGGGAGCCATGCCTGGCAAGTCCAGCAGGTAATGGTTTTGGGCCACCTGGAGCTGTGTGTTTCTAAATTCAGGGCTAAATGACAGATTCATTCATCATTGGGAGGTCCTGAAAGACTTGGGAATAGTTTTATGTGCATAAATGATGAGGTTTTTTTTGCTATTTATCCCTTTGTGCATTTTAGCAACCTCCTGGTCTGGTAGAGGAGGACAGGAGGGACCTTTATCCTGTGAACACTTGTTCAGCACATTTGATTTCTCTTGGGAACATTTGGCAGGAGAAGATGCCACAGGAGCCCTGTGCAGGCAGAAATTATTATTGGGACCAAACAGTTTTGGTTTGCATTTTGCAAATGTCCATTGAGCACTGAGTGTACCCAAAATACCCAGGGTTGTGCTGGGGAAGGAGTCTCCAGGAACTATTCCTTTCCCCACACTGATCCTTCAGCAGTGACAGCACTCTGATGTACAGGCTGCTTTGGGTTTTTTTCGTGAGGGTACTGCTAAACTCCCTGGAAATCAGCTCCTCCTGCAGATACTCTGCGAGCAGAACTTCATGGTGTCAGTGCAGCGAGGCAGTGAGGGCTGAACCCCACGGCTGCGGGCTCTTTGTCGCTGCTCTTTACAGTTCACTGTTTGCATCTCCAGGGAGAATCCCAGCAGCTGCTCCCAGCTCCCGTTTTGTCCCGGAGCAGCACACACGGAACGCTCGGTGCCTGGCAGGGACTCGACCGCTGCTGCTCATGGAGACAACGGGATGGGGATTCGAGCTGGAGCCGGGCAGGATTTCCACCCTGGAGCCCTCTCCTGGAGGAAAATACAGCTCTGCTGCCTGGAGAGCGAGAGAGGGAGAGGCGAGATGGGCAAGTCCTCCTGCACCCGGGATTTGGGAGGGCCACTGGCGTTTGGAGCTCCCTGGCCCGGCCCTGAAGAGGAAGACACGGGTGTTCGGCAAAGGCAACCCCAGATCTTGCTCTTCCAGAGCCTCTGGATAATTCACAGGGGCGTTAAAGGAGTGGGATCACTGCGAGCTGTGTTTCTGCCTCACTGCCTGGTCCTGGCCAGCCGGGAATGTGCTCTCCCGCCCTTCTCCCGTCTGGAGAAGCCCCCGGCAGTTTTAGCACCTTCCTTGGGGACTGGGCTTGGGAGAGATGCGGGTTGGGACCAGCTACCCCTGTCTGAGCTGATCCAGCGGCTCCCAGTGCTGCACGAGCAAATTCCTTCCAGTTCCTCACGGAAGGAGGCTTCCTTCAGCCTGCAGGGTTTTAAAAACAAGCAGCGGCTACCAGGGCGCATTTCTGGTTCCAGAGGTACACGCCAAGGGTTTGCAGGATTTGCAGCCGGCTGGATCCTTCCCAGGGCTGGGGTAAGGCAGGAAGCAGAGGAGAGAGCCCCGGAGCCGGCGGTGCCCTGGGGCACGCACGGGACAGGGACAGCAGCGGTGCCAGGGGCCCTTTAGGAGAAGAGAGAGTTCTGCCAGGAGGCACCTCCGGGCAGCGACAGCAGCTGGGCTGGGATTTTGGCATCAGGGCTGCAACAGCCTCACCTGGCCGCGCTCTGCGAGCCCTAATTTGGTCCCTGGGCAGGAATAAACTCTGCTCACGGGACTTTGGGGGCTGCAGCAGCGCTTGGCGGGGAGGCTGGAGACTCGGATGGATTTACAGGGTACGGGGCCCCACGGCGGGGTTGGCAGGGCGCTGTCCCCCATCCCCACCTCCAAGCAGCGGCTGTTTTGTTTCCCCAGCGCCGTGACATCGGCCAGAGGTGGCTCTTTCCTGGCTGGCGGCGTTCGCAGCGCCCTGGGTGCGGGGCTGACCACTCCCCCTCCCTTTGAATAGCAGCCCTGCCTCAAACACTATGGTATTTCCATCCTCCCCGGCTCCAGCGCGGAGAGCACCAGGTAGCTGGGAGGAGAGCGGACAGAAGTGTGGGAAGCCGTGAAGGATATAAAGCTTTTCCCCGGGTCCTTCAGCTGAGCCGTAAGTGGTGGGGGAGAGGCTCTTTGAACTCTTTCGGGGGTTGGATGTACCTGTGGACATTTTCAGGACACCTCAGATTTGGCTTGTGGTGATTTAGTTTTCCTCTCTCCATTTCCCGTTTCACCTAGTAATTCATTTGTGTAATCCCTACTGCAGGATCTTCTGTAAATGCCTAAGATGATGCTTCCCTTAAAAAAAAATATAACTATATATTTGATATATAAATTTTATAAGGAGATTTAGGAGAACATTATTATTTTCCTCATAGAGGTGGAAGGCTGTGCACTGGCATTGGTACAGTGAATTAAATTTGCAGTTCCTTTGCTGTTTTGAATTCTAAATTTGTTTTGGTGTAATTTGGTTACGTTTTGCTGTGAGGGAGGGGAGATCCGAAGCGCCTGGGGTCAGACAGACAGACCTGGGGCTGATTCCTGCTTTGCAGGGATGATTGGAAGGATTTGCTGTGACCCCTCCAGGTGTTTTCCATGGTGATGACATTCCCTAAAGGGCCGAGAGTGCCACAGGTGCCTGCATTTGCCTTTGGGAGAAGCTGGAGTGTGACAGCTGCAGGGATGTGCCGAGTTGCTGCCATTCCTCGGAAAGAGCAGAATCCTGCCCCCCGCCCCCCCCAGCCCAGGCAGTGGGAAATGAGAGTCCCTGAGGAGCCCGGCCAAGGCCTTCCCCCTTCCCATCGGTCTGTAAATCATTGCTTTGCATGTGGCACTCACTCGGTGTTAGAGTCACCATCAACTTCCCATCCTGCTGTCACTGACACCTTTGGGGGCTGCAGGCTGGGGCAGCTCCAGCCCATTTCCTGCTGCAGCCCAATCCCGCTGCCTCCCGTTCCGCTGTGTTTGCAGCTCTCCCCTCCCTGCCATGTAAATCACGTTCTGGCCAGCCTGGTTTTTGGGGCATTTTCTCCCTGCCTTGGGGCTGGGGAAGCTGGAGGTGCTTTTCGTACCTCAGCACCGGGATGTGTGTGTGCCCCTTGCCCTCAGGTTTGCCACAGAGCTTTGGGGGACTGTCCATGTGCTCCTCCAGGTCACAAAACTCTTTCCCATCTGGCAAACTGAGGGACAAAGAAACATTAGGTAACCCCACCTTCCCCTGTGGTTTGGAGCCCTGTGGAAGAGCGGGATTTTCAGAGCAGATTTGGGCAGGCTGATCCAAGTGTCCTGCTGAAGGTCCCACAGGGATCTTGGGGGACTCCCAGCTGGGCTGTCTCTGACACGGGGAAGGTGTGAGGGGTCAGGTCGCACCCCCAGGGAGGGATCTCTCTCTGAACAGTGGGACATTGATCCCATTCTTTTCCCCTGTGCTCTGCCCCAGCTGAGGGCCTGGCCCATGGCATTGTGCTCCGAGTCTACTGCTTCATGGAGGCAAATTCGTGAGCGAAATAACAGCTGACCTAATTAACCCTCCCTTCACATCCCCTGCAGTTGTTAGTGGCTGCTGTGAGCCGGGCAGAGCAGGGTGATTTAATGGCAACAGCTCTGGCATCTCACCTAAACCCTCTCCTGCCTGACCCATGCTGTCAGCTCGCTGTGCATCTGCTGGGGCTGCTGATGGAGGCTTTATCTTAGCTTAATTAGCAGCTGAGTAATCGATGAACGAGCAGAGAGCAGCAGAAACATAGAGAAAAAGCAGTTTACTGCAAGCACAGAGAGCAAGGGCTTCGTGAATCTGGGCCAAACTTTAACCATCCTGGCACTCTCCCACGGCCGCCGTCACCCATCCCAGCCGGAGTTTGTCAGCCAGACGGGAAGGCTCTTGAGATGCCATCATATCTCCCTCAGATCTGACAGGCCCCGAGGGAGGGAAGAGCCCTGCGCTGGAGCAGCCAGGGATGCGCTGACAGGCGGCCCCTGCCCCATCTCTTCCACCGGCGCTATTCCCCCGGCAATCGGCGCCCTGCAGCTCGGACAGGGCCCGGGGGCTCAGATCCTCGGCCTCGCCCCCTCACTTTCCCTGGGTGACCTCAGCCCGGCCCTTTAACCTCCTGGAGTATTTACAGCGGGTGCAGAAGGGCCATTGCTGCTCTGTTTACTGCTGCTACTCTATTGTTTACCTCAGCACCACCTACTGCGCCGCCCGCCTGCCCCGCAGGAAATCGGGTGCGAACACTCTGAAGTTATAAAATCATAAGAAATGCGGGATTTAGTGTGGCCAATCTGTTAAAAAACATGGTTGTAAGTATCTAAAGCACACGCCTGTCCACTGCTCCGCTCCTGCCTTAGGGACACTCCTTTTGTCGTAGGCGGGTGCCAGGCGCTGATGAGTGGGAGGAGGTTTCTAAGATGCCAACAGATCAACATACCCCTGCTTCCCCCGGGAACGGAGCTGGCAGGCGGCCTGGAAAGTGCCCGGATCCCAAGGGTTAAAGCCTGGCGGAAGAATGTCATTTCCACCGGCTCTTTGCCCCACCCCCTCAAAGATGATAAATGATTGCTCGATGCAAAAATGAAGTGGTTATCACTGAGCAGCTCTGGGTCAGCCAGGCAGCCCAAGGAGGGTGGGGGTGTGGCATGGGCTTCTAGAGCTTTTTACAGCCTTGATTCACCTTCTTGAAGCCAGAAATATTTCGGTGGCGTTGCTGATGCTGCCCCATCCTCCTGGCTTCTCATCAGACCCCCTGGAAAATGGATTTTCTCGGTTTCTTGGGATGGAGGAAAGCACCCGACCAGTGTTTGGTGGCTGCCCTGCAGCGACACCTTCCCTCAGTGCCCAGCTGGGGCTGAGGGATGTAGGATGGAGCTGAGTGTGGTCCTGCAGCTCAGAAACTGAGGAACAATCTGAGCCTCAGGACTTTGCAGCAGGGCCATGGATGGAGCATTAAACTCAGAAACAGACACGGTACTTGACTCTGCCACTGGGAAGTCACTGTGGCATCATTCCACTTCCTTCTCCCTATCCTTAAAAAAAACATAAAAAACATTGCATGAAAATACTGTAAAGTGTCTTCATATATCCAACAGACAAAGTTCACTTTAATATTTGTTTTTATCTACTTCCCAACTTCTGCAGGGGAGTGTGTGTATTAATAATGAGCACAAACAGCTTTTCCCTTTTTAAACCAAGCTTGGTAATTGACTTAAAGTTAAAAAAAAACAACAAACAACCTTGTAAAAGAGGAGGGATGGATGTTGAAATGAAATTAAAATTTTAATTTAGTTTAGAAATGACCCAAGAGTGTAATAGCTTTGGCTGGTACTTGATCAAGTCCCAAAATAAATGCTGGTTCTCCCACACATGTTTTCACAATAGAACAGGAATAATAAGAGCAAACAATAAGGCTGAAGTCAAGCTGTTAAGTCATTAAGGATTTTACCAAATGGTTCTGATTCCCCTCTATTTACCAGCAGCTCTCAGCAAGCTGTGGCTCTGGATTATCTTGATGTAATCTGCAGTGATTTCCTCAGTATCAGCCAAGTTACCTGTCCAGAGAGCTCCAGCCTGGAATAGAGCTCGGCTGAGCTCCCTGACAGCATCCAGGGGAGGAGAGGAACTCTTCAGGCTCTTACTGAAGGAAGTTGAAGAGAAGCAAAATATCACTTAGCCATCAGGGAAACTTGCTGACAGTGAGAGACATTTTGGGCTGTGAAGTAGTTTCCTCTGGGAAGTGATGGAAGTTCTGTTAAAATTAGCCTGGACAAAGCACAGCAGAGCTGCCTCTCTGCTGTCTCTGTGTCTTCTACCACACCGGCTTTTCCAAAGCACAATTATTCCATGCGCAGGATCTGCTCACCCGCCTTTTCCAGCAGGGTGTGCCACCTACTGGGTGCCATCCTTGCCCATAGCAGGAGCTCGGAATGGTCCCTTCTGGGATTCCTTCCTCGGGGATTCCATAATTCCAGGTCCTTTTCACAACCTCTAACCTGTATTTCTCTGTCCTTTAACCATCGTCACCCACAATACCTGCACCAGGTTGGGGAACTGGTTTAATTTGCATTTAACCAGGACTTCTCTTGAACCCACAGAGATGGGGATGCAAATTGTTGCTGAGTTTTGTGTTGTGCTCCTGCCCCTCTCTTGTGCTTTTTAACAGCTCAGCTTGGAGGGGAAGAGAAGCCAGAAAGCAAACTGTCTCTAAATGTCTTGGAGCTGCTGTCTAGAGATGCTAATTCACCTCTTGCAGGGTGGTGAGGGAGTCGCTGGGGCTGCTTTGCAGCTCTGGCTAAATCCTATTGCTATTCCTTGTTGCACGAAGCCTGTCCTGGGTGTCAGGATGGGTTTGGTGCTTCTTACGTCAGTGCACAGCCGCGGCCTCGAGCAGCAGCATGTCGTGCCTTGCTGGAAGGTTCAGCCTGAGAAAGATGCAAATGACACCCAGCGAGGCATGAACGCAGCTCTCGAGAGCTGCTGCGAGCGAGGTGCCTCGATCAAAGGGGAAAAAACCCCAAACCAAACCCCAGCTGCCACTGCGTGAACTGCAAAGCAGAGAGCAGAGCCGCTCCCGGGGACGGCCGTTTGACTGCTCTTTGGGGCTGTGACTCCTCGCCCTCGGACACGTGGGTGTCACTGCGGCAGGTGAACAGCCCGCAGCTCTCTCTGGCTCCCTTTTACTCTGTCCGTCTTGCTCTGTCTGGCAGCATCAGCCCTTGCTTTAGGGAAAGCTCAGCCCGTGTTTACCTGAGATGGTTTCCGTATGCTGAAGGCTGGGGTCGGGTGTGCGATGGGCTGGGTCTGAGCACCTTGCCCTGCGTTAGAGGATGCCCTTCGTGCCAGGGATGCTCCACCCTGGAAGCGCTCAAGGCCAGGTTGGACAGGGCTTAAAGCAGCCTGGTCTCGTGGAAGGTGTCCCTGCTCATGGCACGGGATGAGCTTTAAGGTCCCTTCGACCCCAAGCCGTCCTGTGCTCACTCAGGTTGCAGCAATGGGCTCCACGCACCGTCTTTGTCTCGCCCAGCTGCAGGGAGATTTAAGACGGCGTTTTAACGCCTCGTTAGTGCGGGCTGGCAGGGCGTGCACAGATGCTGAGATTAGTTAAGGCTTCTCAGCCGCACTAACTCGCACTCGGTGTGGTTTTGGGTACAGCACAAAGAGAAACAGCCTGGTTGTTCTTCCACCACGCAGGGGTAGTTTTCAGTCTTGTGAATTAAAAAAGAGAAGTTTGAAAAAAAAATCTGCTGGTGTTCGAGGCAGAGTTAGTAATAACCAGCAGGAAATGATGATGATAATTTAATACCGTGCACATGCAGGTGTTTTGTGTTGGGCCATTACTCACAGAGCACGGGGGAGATGTTCTGGGGGTCCCTGTTTGCTGAAGTGCTGAGTGAGACACAGTCAAAGCAGCTCTGCCCTTCCCTGGGGGTGGAGAACTGCAGAGAGCTCCGGCAGCAGCAAAGCCTCTGGGGAAAGAGCAGAGGGAAGGCTGGGAGAGGATCCCAAGGCCTCCAGGAGGTGTTCAAGAGTGCAGCATAGAAGTTGAGGCTGGGGGTAACGTGGCTGTGCTGGTTCTGCTGAGAAGTACTGAGCACAAAACGTGTGGAGCGTGAGTCTGATGAGGGAGCTGGAAAGGGGTGCAGTCTGAAGAAAATGGGGCTTGAAGGGCCCTTCTGTCTCTGCACAACTCCCTGCCAGGAGCTGTGAACTCCAGAGAGAGTTCAGTCTGCTCTCCCAGGGAACAAGTGATAGGAGTAAAGGAAACAGCCTCAGGTTGCACCAGGGGAGTTTAGGTTGGATATCAGGAAAGTTTCTTTGCTCAAAGGTTTGCCAAGCACTGGCACAGCTCCCAGGGCACAGTCACCTTCCCTGGAAATGTTCAAAAATGTGTGAAGTGGCACTTGGGATAGTGGTGGGCTCGGCGGTGCCAGGTTAAGAGTTGGACTGGATGGTTCTGGGATTTTATTGTAGATAACTCAGCCAGGGCACTGTAGGAATGCAGAGATGCTCCCCAGGAGCTGGAGCTGTGTCCTCAGGGAGGTTAAAGCAGCTCCTCTGCGTCACCAGGCTGGGAACAGCCATTCCCTTGGCTCCAGGTCCCATTGTGCCTGAGCCAGCCCTGCTGAGCCCAGGCTATTCCCCTTCCCTCTTTCCTCCCAGCACCTTGGAGTCACATCCCCCAAAATACAGACAGTGCCTTGGCCCTGCGTTTTCCATGGGCATTGCAAGGAGAGAGGGAGAAACATCCACACCTCTGATAACACTGCAGTCACATTGCAGCTCCGCCACCTCAGCCACACAAATGGGCTCATTGATGATGAAAAGTCCCAGCTAATGAGCGGCTCCGGCAGGAAGACTTGCTCAGGAGAGCGAATCCCGTGTGGGGAATGCCATGTGGGACTGCAAGGGAGAGATTCAGTGAGGGAAACTTAAGCTCACAGGCAAAAACAGAGGATGTGTCCTCTGTTCTTTGTGAGACAGACTGGGCCTGACAAAGCTTTCACAGGAAAGGTGTTGATCTCAACAAACTGTTGTTTTTTTTTTTTCCTCTCTCATAAGAAAAAAATTGGCAACAATTTCCCACTGATTCTCCAGCAAAGGAAATATGATCTCATCTTCCCTCAGCGTAGCTCCCTCAGCTTGCAGGTGATAATTCATTCCCCATTGTCAGGCGCTCCCTGGGTTACCCTCCTGCACCTGGGTGATGCATTATTGATAGGACCCCTCTAATCACAATATTTCCTATTAATCCAGGTATTTTTTCCTCTTAACTTTTCCAGCCGAAACCCATTAAGGTGACAGTCTGCCCCAAGCTTTATGCAGCTATGGAAAGCATGGATTTAGCTGGTGCTGTCAGTTTTTATGGCATGGAATCTAATGCCCATCTCCATTTCTGCAGGCACCTCCAAGATGATGAGTTATTATATGGACACAACCATTGGCAACGCAGCTCCTTATCCTCTGGCTCGGCCTGGGATGATGGTAAGGAATGGACAGGACGGGGGGAATGGCCTTGCACTGAATGAGGGTGGGCATAGATGAGATTTCAGTAGGAAATTTGCCCCTGTGAGGGTGGGGAGGCTGTGGCCAGAGAAGCTGTGACTGCCCCTGGATCCCTGGAAGTGTCCAAGGCCAGGCTGGATGGGGCTTGGAGCATCCTGAGACAGTGGAAGGTGTCCATGCCCATGACAGGGGGTGGAGTGAGACAGTCTTTAGGGTCCCTTCTGATCCAAATCTTTCCATGACTCTATAAAAGACAGGAACTGGAGCCAGTTTCCTACCCCAGCAGTTTTCTCTCAGGTTGCTGTGATTTCTCTCGGTGCCATCTCCCGAGTATCCACGGTTTTAGGTAGTTCGGAGCAGTTCTGAATTCCAAGTGTTTACCCAGAGCTTCTCTGACCTCTGGAGCCTGCAAACCTCCCCTGGAAATGGAATCCTGCGTCGGATTTCCTGCGCTTGTGCTGGTTGGGAGGATTGTCAGGGGAAGTGTTGTCCCGCTGCTGCTCCCCCTGCCGACCTTCACCTGGGATCATGGCCCGGCACAGGGCAGCATCTGGGAGAGGTTCCCGTGGTTTTCTGCAGTTTTGGGGCCGCTCCGGTGCTCCCTCTCCCGAGCCAGCTCCGTTCCGTTTGGAGCTGATGGGTGCTTGTGTCTAATAAAAGTTGGAGCATGATTCTCGGACAGGTTGGGCAGAGACTTGAGCCTTTTTTTTAGGGAAAGCTGATCCATATTTAAATAAATCAGACATATATTCCGAGAAATCAGACCTCTGCTTAGAGAAATGACATTTCTAACCATTTGTCCAAAGAACTGCTGAGCGTTAGAGGCCAGAGAAGCTCTGGGCTCACACCCCAGGCTGCGCAGACATGTGCTAAAACCCAACATTTTCCCCAAACTGAGAAGAAAAGTCCCCCCGAGCCATGAAATATTCCCAAGGCAGCTCCATAGCTTTCTTTTAAATGGTTCTGAGCAAGCATTTGGCTTTTAAATATTGATTTGCCATCAAGGAAATCTATTCCCCCACAGGGAAATGGTAACAATGATAAAAAATTCAAACATCCTGCCTTTATTTATAGGTATGTGCATGGTATTGTCCTCTTCTAGGGAGACAAACACTTAAACGCAACGTATTCATTATAAGGTATATATGTATATGTGCATGTGTCCATGGTAAATATCTATATAATATATACACACAGATGTACATAATAAATATGGTGTGTACATATATACACACACTATATATACATAAATATATATGTATAAAATAGGTATATATATTATACATACACACAGATGCACCTAATAAATATCGTGTGTATGTATATATACACGCACTCTATATACATAAATATATAGGTATAAAATAGGTGTGTACAAAATAAAAATGAAAATTATATCCTATATTTATTAAAGCTTTGTTCCCAATCTAAACAAATCTATGTTTCTAAATATCTATGTCTAGTAAATGTATTTTCTTTATAAAGTATAAATATAGCTTCATATAAAATAAAAATAAATGTGTACTTTATATTGAGTTATAAGCTAGGGTTACATAGGTGTAGAGGTGTAAATGCTTATATCATACATATAATCAGTACATCTATAGTGTATTGTCTGTTAACACATAATAATACAGTATATTATGTAATGTTTGGGTAATAATACATTATATTCTATAAATTATATATGCGTCTGTACATTTCAAATGAGGTGTATAACTCATATACTCGTGTGTGCATACCACATGTATAAACATGTCTGTGGATACAATAAAACCAACATAAATATAAATAACCCAAATATAAATAAAATAATCTCAAGTAATATCCTTATAAATATGAAGAGGAACTTAAATATGACAGCTGGGCCCAGGCTCCCCCCCAGTGCCTGGGCAGGTCTGTGGTTCTGCACCCCCTGGTGATCCCCCAGAGGCTGGGGGGTTTTGAGGCCTTCTGCTGCCTAAAAATGACATTCCCAGGGGAATGGAACAAACCCCTGCCACAGAGAGTGTCCCCATGGGAGACCCCCTCAGGCTGAAATCCTGCCAAGCTCAGCCTTGCTCTGACCTTCACTTTTCTCCTCATGTTGGTGTAAAAAACCCTTTCTGGCCCCATCCCAACACCCCTCAGCCAGATGAGTTGGGATCTGCCAGAGCAGGACTTGCTGCCTGATGCTGGGGGAAGCCCCACTGCCCCCTGGTCCCGCTACTCTGACAGTTCCCCTCTGCTCCTTCCAGAAACAAGGAGTCCCTGGTCCCTGCGAGGATCCCTGGGTGACGTGCGGCTTCCAGGCCTCCTGCTGCCAGCCGCGGCCGTGCTGCCCACTCTGGGATGAGCCCGCCACGCAGGAGGTGCCCACTGGGCTGGAGCACTACGGCACGGGTAGGACACAGGACTTGCACGGGGAGGACACGGGACTTGCACGGGGAGGACACGGGCGTGGCATGAGGAGGACATGGGAGTGGCACCTTCCCTGTGCTGGGGGGGCTCAGAGCAGCCTCAGCTGGAAGAATGAGCCGGGATCCACCCCAGGCTCTGTTTGTTGTGTCCCCCCCAGTCTCCTTCCAGATTTGCTTTCTGCCCCAGTGCTGCCTTCATGTATTGGGGGTTTTTCCCTTAGTGCCTCCCTCAGGCACGGCATCACCAGCTTGGTACCTGCCTTGATGGAGTCAAGGGTTTCCCTTAGTGAAGATTGGCCCAGAAAGCAGAAAAAAACCCTTTAAAATGCTTGGGTTTTTTGTATCTATTGTCCTTCTATTGAAGTGATGCTAAAGGATGGGAGCTTCCCTCTTCCCTGCCATGGTGTGGGAGAGCTCCTCTCCCTTTCAGCCGGTGATTTTGCTGGTTTTTGGAATTTTGAAGTTCTGTGCGCACCTCCCTTGCAGCCCTGCTCGCTGCTCCCTGGGGTCTCTGGGAGGATCCCACGGGCAGGGTGGACCTGCCAAGCTGCTGGTTGCATCCTCTCATGCTGGTTGCATCCTTGCATTTCTTCTGGCATTTGCAGGGCCGATGTCCTGGCTCCTGGTTAGTGGCTTTGGAAAGTGGCATCCAGGAAGCAAGGTTTCCCAAATTTCCATTCCACTCTGGTGGGAATTTTGGGTCTCTTGTAACTCGATGCTTTGCACTGGCAAAGGATGCCCACAGCAGCTGTGGCTGCCCCAGCTCTGGAAGTGTCCAAGGCTGGGACACTTGGAACAACCTGGAATAGTGGAAGGTGTCCTTGCCCATGGCCAGGGGTGGCACTGGATGGGCTTTAAGGTCTCTTCCAACCTAGTTTTGGGATTTTTTGATTCCTTGGGAGGTTGGTGTCACCAGAGGTGGAGAGGAGATGCCACACTGGGCCATCAGCTAAAGCAACTCCCTGCCTGGGCCTAGGGAATGTCTCCTCCAACACCTTTAAAGTTTGGAAGTTGTTAGAAAAGCACCAGTGTCTGATTCTTGCCCCACCACATGAATTTTCATGCCGAGCTTGCACTTTGGGCTGTTTCTAGTGCTGTGGAAGGTGGGGTTGTATGAGATGAGCTTTAAGGTCCCATCCAAGCCAGACCATCCCAGGGTTCCAGGGCTCCTGTATAAGCAGCTGGCAGGGCAGATGTTCTGTGGCCTTGGCTGGGTGAGGAGGGAGCAGCCCAGGGCTCAGGTGCCCCCTGGCACAGCCCGGCCACAGAACCAAGAGAAAGAGCTCAAGTTGCACAAGGGTGACCTTTGCTAAGGGTCAAGATGAAGTTTCTGTTTCACTTCAGTGCCACATAAGCCCGTCCTGAATCACTTAAATCCCGTGTAAGCTATCCTGGGGCATGTGCTGCTCTCCTGTGAGCGGCTCCTGCTCCTTAGTGCTGCTCATTGCCCCTGGGGAGGGAAAGCCCTGATGTTCAGAGACTTTCTGCAGCTGAGGGGTTCTGCAGAACCAGTGACTGCTGTGGTCAAATGTACAGTTTGAAATGTCTCCTTGGCAAAGGGTCAGGCATTTGGGTTTTTTCCTCTCTCCTTTGGTGAGCACTTGAGTGTGAGCAGGAGGTGGACGCAGAGAGCTGTGCCTGTGGCTGGAGCAAAGCCCCTCTGCTATTCCCAGGCATCCTTATTCCAGCTATTTGCTCAATTCCTGTGAGTGACCTCTCTCAGCATGATGTCAGCTCCGCTCTGATGAAATCTGCACTGGCAGCATTTGGATTTTCTCAAACATTTTGCAAGTCTGTGCCTGGAAAGTTTTTTTAGGGCTTTTTTTCCCAACCCTCTCCCATTTTCTGTGAAAGTGCTCTCTCCAGGGACCAACATATCTCCAGCTCAGATCTTCCTTGCTCCACAATGGCTCTGTGAACTTTCTTGTTGCAGAGGCTGAAGCCTGCCTCAAACATTAGTGAACGCAGGGAAAGAAATCCAAGCTGTTGTTGTCTTCTACAGGTTTTGACCCAGCTTTTAGTGAGTTGGGATGAGCAAGACAGGCCCCTGGATCTCTTGCAATACCTAAAAATTACTTTTCAGTTCTTCCTGTTGCAATGCAAGGTGCTCTTTCTCTGATTTGTTTTTTAATGTTGCTGGTTCTTCAGTCTAGAGCAGTTTCTAATTTTAAATGAGAGGAAATTCTTATTTGTATATGGGGCCAGGAACAGCCTTTCATTTCTCCTTTGTGTCTCGGCTGCACATGAAAACCATTTGTCATCTATTCTTCTGCTGCACCAGAGGCTATTTTGGTTTTCATGGTCTTGATGTTGGTGAAAGAAACAAGTCAACAAGGAAAATGCAAGTGTGAATATATCCTCCTGCAATAGAAACCCACAACATTTCTAAGAGTTTGAGGGTTGCTTGCGTTTAGGGAAGATGCTTTGCCTTTGAAGCTTGGGCAAGTTTATTTACACTGTGCTTGAAGCTGAAAAGATTATTCTGTGATATAGATAAAGGAAAGCCTGATGTGGATTTAGCTCACAGATAAAGCAAGAAGGGGTGGAGTTTTTTTGGCTTGAGAGGCCAACATTTGAGAATGGACTGGAGTCATTTTTATTTGTCATTTTGTACCACAGTGTGTGGTGCTCATGTTGGGAGTGTCACTGCCCGGGGATCAGCACAGCGAGGGAAAGGCCCAGCCCAGAGGTGGCAGAACAAGGCCGTCCAGAGGGGAGCTGCTGGCTGCTCGTGGACAGGAGCTCTGCCCCTTGCACAGGGCTGTACAGTCACCTTGGCTGCTCCATCTGCACCCAACTGCAGGTGCCCTGTACCTGCCCAAAGCATTGCTGAAAGGATGCTGAAAGCCACACTTAGCACCTTATGGTGACTTCATAAAGAAATAGGATCCTGATAATCCCCCCCCATGAATATTTTTTGGATTATACAAGGTTAGGTGTAAAACTGGAGTGGAAGAAACGATCTGCTAGTGGAATAATCAAATTATTATGGGGCTTGGAGCAGCCTGATTTAGGGGGTGGCATCCTGCCCATGCTGCAAAGGTTGGAATGAGAGGATCTTTAAGGTCCCTTCCCACCCAAACCACTCTGGGATTCTGTGATTCCATTACAATTTCAGCATGGACACAGTGCTGGCTGCTCTGCCTTTAGCAGCCAAGGCCACTTTAACAGCCCCTTCCACTCAGAGTGGGTTTGTTTTCCTTACTGATAGGGGAGATAAAACTGTTGTTAATGGCAAGTGAGGGATGGAACGACTCAGACTCCAGCGGAAGAAGTTTCTACAACTGTTGTGCTGAATTAGCATCCTTGGACTGAAGGTATTCCCAGCATTTTGGATACTTCTGGAGCATTTGGGGGAGTGCTCCTGGCTTCACTGAGAAATGAATCACAGAATCCAGGAATGGCTTGGGTTGAAGGAACCTTAAGGATCATCTCATTCCAATGCCCTGCCATAAGCAGGGACACCTTCCACCAGAGCAGGTTGCTTTAAACCGTGTCCAGGCTGACTTTGAACAATTCCAGGGATCTTTTGGAGAGCAAAAAGCAGAGCTGGTGCTTCATGGGCATCAGGTCCTCGCAACCTGGGCTGCCTTGGCGTTGAGCTGGTTCAGCCAGGAGAGCCAAGCCCTTGCAGCTGGAGAAACACCTCTGTGTACTCTGTCCCCACGCCAGGCAGGGTGGATGCTCCCCCTGTGCCCCCACCCTGGCAGCCTTGTGATCCTCCTTCCAGCCCGGCTCCCAGCCCAGCCTGGCCCTCAGGCCGGGGTCCCACGGGGCCGCCTGCATCCGTGGTGAAGCCTCCCTGAGTTTCCCCACGTGTCCCCTCCTTCGCTTGCTCCTCTCCCAGTGGAGAACCCCACAGGAAAACATTTTCTGTGAGCGGTTTCTGGGCCTTCTTCCAGGCCCACGCTCAGAGGAAGGGGGCTTGGGGAGGAGAAGGGGGGAAGGTAAAGCTGACCAGGCTCAGCCCGATGGCTTATCCAGCTGCAGAGCATTTTCCGAGCGAAGCTTTTTTTTTTTTTAATCTGCCTNNTTTTTTTTTTTTCATGTCCTTTTATCCTATTTTTAACTGCGGCCTCCTTCCTTTTCTCAGCCTCCTCCAACACTTCCCCCTCCCCTGTGCTGTGCTGCCTCCCCCGCACGCTCTCGCAGAGATGAATGGGCGCCTTCTCACAGGGCACGCACAGCTGCTGCTCCTGCCTGCAGGACAGCCAGCCCTTCCCTGGGTCGGCCAGGATCATCCTTGGGCCAGCCAGCTCTTCCCTGGGCCAGCCAGGATCATCCCCGAGCCAGCCAACTCTTCCCTGGGCCGGCCAGGATCATCGCTGGGCTAACCAGGATCATCCCTGGGCCAGCCAGCCCTTCCCTGGGCCAGCTAGGATTATCCTGGGCCAGCCAGAACCATCCCCAGAGCAGCCAGGCTCCCCTCACCCTCTTGAACAAACCAGGAGCAGGCAAAGGAGGACATGCAGGAAGGTGAGGGGAAGCAGGATGGGGGAAAATCAGGGTGAGCCCCCAAGGGGAGGGATACACTGGATGGGAATTCATTCCATGGCTCAGAGAAAGCCCTGCACAAGATCCTGCCCCTTCCCAACCCACTGCAGCATTCCCTGGCCCACAGCTCTCCCTGGCCCAGGGACTGAGTGAGGGCTCTGGGCTCTGTTGTCACCCTCTGGCTGCTGAGGTGACACAGCCTCTCTCGCCTGGAGCTGTAGGGCCTGGCTGGAATGGGGGATTCTTTTACTTTTCCTTTGTGGATCTTTGGGTATTCCATTGGCTCCAGTTCCAGCTGCTGTGCTGGGACACTCTGGGCTGTTGAAGGACACATCATTTTCTCAGTTAAGGTCTCTCCAATCTGTTGGTGGAGAGAGGAGATCCCTCCATGCCTTGGCGATGAATTGCAGGGCTGTGGAATGCCTGTGGTGTGCTTGAATCTGCTGGGAAGATTTGCTCTCAGGTCAGTGGGAGCTGGAGTGCCTGGTTCCTGTGCATCCTGTTGTTTCCCAGGTGAGGAAAACACACACAGGTGTTCCTGTGACACTCAGTGATGCTGGGGCCTGCTGTAGCTCAGCACTTGGAGAGGATTATTTGAGGCACTAGAATGACAAAAATCCAGGCTTTCACTTTTCCATTTGTTTCCTGCCTGACTCTGGAAAATTCCCTGCGTGGCCTCTCCAAGACAAACCCCCAGGGATGTCCCTGTGCCTTGGTCATCAGTAGAGAATGAGCTGAGAGCTCCTTTCCCACCTGGGCTGCAGCCTGGAGTCAGCCGGGGATGAGGGATCGTGCTCGGAACAGGGCGTGGGCCCCTGGGATGAGGCTGGGGAAAAGCTGGAGTGCTGCTGCATGGCTTTTGGGAGAAACTTGAGATTTGCTGCATTCTCAGGTATAACAGGGGGTGGGAGCTCAACAAGAGGCAAAGCTGAAGTTTGGGAGCTGCAAAATGAGCAGCAGCACCAAGAGCTGCAGTGTGCCTTGGGGAAGGGATAATGAGATGTAGAGTCCAGGAGGAAGGGAACTGAGCCACAGCCAGTCCAGGGCTTCTGTGATGCCTTGAGGCTGCCTGCAGAAGAGGTCTCGTTTTGGGGAGCCCTTGGAGCAGGACTGAGCCCTCTATAGGGATGGAGTGAGCTGGATGTACCTGTTTGGTTTTCCAGAGGAGGAAACCATCCCACACCACCAAACACTTCAGATGGGCCATAGAAAGCANGACTGGATGATCTTAAAGGGTTTTCCAATCTTTAGGATTCTCTGGTTGTGTTTTCTCTCTGGATGGACAATGGGATGTCAGGAGAGCACAGCAGGGCAGGCAGGGGGGCTGTGAGGAGCAGGGAATCCAGGGCCCTGCAAACAGCCTGATCCTTTCAGCTCCTGGCAGCTCGGAGCACCTCTCTCTCCCTCCAGATGTTCCCCGTGTTTATGGCTGCTGGAGCGAGAGCCTGAACTCTCTCATTAATGCGTTTCTCTCTCTCTCTTCCTCACATCGAAGCCAGAAGTCTCAGCTCTGAGGCTGCAGCTGGGAAGGAGCTGGGGTGAGGGGTGGGAGAGGGGAGGGAGGTGTGCGCCAGCCTCCCGTCCCATTCAGCTCCCCCTCCACTTCCCTCCCCCCGAATCCTCCCAAAATACACATGCCCTGCAAAAAGAAAAACACTGGCAGATTTTTTATTTCAGAAAGTAAACACTTAGGCCATGGGGGTCTGGAGGTTATGGGAAAAGAGGAAACCATTGGGCTAATCAGGCCGGGACACACTTCCCCTGCTGAAATAAAGCAGAAATCGCTGCCTCACAGGGCGCCACTGTGGTTAACCCTGGGGCTGCCAGTGCCATGGAGCGTTTTCCCTCAATCCCTGGGATTTGATGCCTTGTGGTTCACTCTGGTGCTCCCAGTACAGCCCACCCTGCCCACTCCTTTTCTGTCAATCCCTGGGATCTGGTGCCTCGTGGTTAACCCTGGGGCTGCCAGTGCCACGGAGCGTTTTCCCTCAAGCCCTGGGATTTGGTGCCTTGTGGTTCACTCTGGCACTAGCAGTGCTGGGAGCTGGACCCTGCCCACTCATCCCTGGG
>VXBU01018651.1:132889-147687 GCA_013400315.1 Bombycilla garrulus | reverse complement strand
AGAATGACAAAAATCCAGGCTTTCACTTTTCCATTTGTTTCCTGCCTGACTCTGGAAAATTCCCTGCGTGGCCTCTCCAAGACAAACCCCCAGGGATGTCCCTGTGCCTTGGTCATCAGTAGAGAATGAGCTGAGAGCTCCTTTCCCACCTGGGCTGCAGCCTGGAGTCAGCCGGGGATGAGGGATCGTGCTCGGAACAGGGCGTGGGCCCCTGGGATGAGGCTGGGGAAAAGCTGGAGTGCTGCTGCATGGCTTTTGGGAGAAACTTGAGATTTGCTGCATTCTCAGGTATAACAGGGGGTGGGAGCTCAACAAGAGGCAAAGCTGAAGTTTGGGAGCTGCAAAATGAGCAGCAGCACCAAGAGCTGCAGTGTGCCTTGGGGAAGGGATAATGAGATGTAGAGTCCAGGAGGAAGGGAACTGAGCCACAACCAGTCCAGGGCTTCTGTGATGCCTTGAGGCTGCCTGCAGAAGAGGTCTCGTTTTGGGGAGCCCTTGGAGCAGGACTGAGCCCTCTATAGGGATGGAGTGAGCTGGATGTACCTGTTTGGTTTTCCAGAGGAGGAAACCATCCCACACCACCAAACACTTCAGATGGGCCATAGAAAGCAAAAGGGGGTGGTGGGGGTGGGGGGGAAGAGAAGGGGGTTGGTGTTTGAGCTTTCCCAAGAAAATTCCTTGGAACCGTGACCTGTGGGGAGGACACTGGGCAGCAGAGAACCCTCTCCAGAAGGTTTGGGTGCCCGTGGCCAGCCCTTGTAGCAGCACTTAGCAGAGCTTTGCTGGGATGCTGAGGAGCAGGGAGGGCAGCAGAAGTGAGGAGAGATATTTGGAACAGGCTTCCCACCAAAGTGCTGGAATCCCTGTATCTCAAAATGTTCAAAAAATGTATAAATGTGGCATTGGGGGACACAGTTTAGTGGTGGAGCTGGCAGTGCTGGGGGAATGGTTGGACTGGATGATCTTAAAGGGTTTTCCAATCTTTAGGATTCTCTGGTTGTGTTTTCTCTCTGGATGGACAATGGGATGTCAGGAGAGCACAGCAGGGCAGGCAGGGGGGCTGTGAGGAGCAGGGAATCCAGGGCCCTGCAAACAGCCTGATCCTTTCAGCTCCTGGCAGCTCGGAGCACCTCTCTCTCCCTCCAGATGTTCCCCGTGTTTATGGCTGCTGGAGCGAGAGCCTGAACTCTCTCATTAATGCGTTTCTCTCTCTCTCTTCCTCACATCGAAGCCAGAAGTCTCAGCTCTGAGGCTGCAGCTGGGAAGGAGCTGGGGTGAGGGGTGGGAGAGGGGAGGGAGGTGTGCGCCAGCCTCCCGTCCCATTCAGCTCCCCCTCCACTTCCCTCCCCCCGAATCCTCCCAAAATACACATGCCCTGCAAAAAGAAAAACACTGGCAGATTTTTTATTTCAGAAAGTAAACACTTAGGCCATGGGGGTCTGGAGGTTATGGGAAAAGAGGAAACCATTGGGCTAATCAGGCCGGGACACACTTCCCCTGCTGAAATAAAGCAGAAATCGCTGCCTCACAGGGCGCCACTGTGGTTAACCCTGGGGCTGCCAGTGCCATGGAGCGTTTTCCCTCAATCCCTGGGATTTGATGCCTTGTGGTTCACTCTGGTGCTCCCAGTACAGCCCACCCTGCCCACTCCTTTTCTGTCAATCCCTGGGATCTGGTGCCTCGTGGTTAACCCTGGGGCTGCCAGTGCCACGGAGCGTTTTCCCTCAAGCCCTGGGATTTGGTGCCTTGTGGTTCACTCTGGCACTAGCAGTGCTGGGAGCTGGACCCTGCCCACTCATCCCTGGGATTTTGCCTCATCTCTGAGATTCTGGGGCTCGTGGTTAACCCTGGGGCTGCCAGAGCCACGGAGCTCATCCCTGCTGGACCCTGCCTGCAGATTTTCCCTCAGTCCTTGGGTTTTGATACCCCATTGCTCACCCTGATGCTGCCAGTGCTGCAGAGCACCGGGAGCCCAGACCTGCCCACACATTTTCCTTCAATCCCAGTTTTCTGGCCAGGGTGAGGCACAGGGTGGAAGGGGAGCCAGCAATCCGCAGCAGTCCTATGGCCCTTTGGGAATGAGCCATTGGGGATTCTTGGTAGGAAATTATTTTTTTTCTCTGGTTTATGAGCCATCCTATAGAATTTCATCGTTATTCTTGCCTGAGAACTCTGCCTGCTGGCTGCAAACCTCTGCAGAGAGGAAATCTCTCTCTGCTTGGATCAGCGGGATTTGGGCAATTTCTGCAGAGCTTTGAAAGGTTTTCAGAAAGCTCCATTTTCCCATCCTTGCCAGATTTGCATGAGGTGTACAAATGATTAGATTGTGGATTCTTTGGTTGTAGACCCTCCAGGGATCCTTCCTGCTCTCCTTTACTCCAGTGTCTGTAGAGCACACAGAATATGGGATCTGGCAGGAGATGGGAGACCCTTGGCACTCCCACAGGACAAGGCATGGTCTCAAGCCAGGTGCGAGCCCAGGGGCCTTTGTACCAGATTACAAAGAGACTTCCCTGCTCAGAGCCTGGCCTTGGACTTCCCAGCTCCTTTCCCATCCCCAGTTGTGCTCTAGGAATGGGTGTCACTCCCAGGCCTTGCACCTTTCGCAGCTCTGTGTGTTTTTGGAAAGGCTGGACAGCTAAGCAGGAACCTTTATAAGTGAGTATCAGAGACTGGCCATTGCTGGGAGCTGGGTCTGTTCCCTCAGACCTTATGCCAGGGATTGCTGACTCCCTTTGCTTCCTTCAGGCCAGGATTATCAGAACCCAGGGACTCTGCACCCAGATCCCTGTTGCTGGATCCCCTCACAATCCAGGAACCCCAAATTTTACCCCGATGCCCACACTGCCAGAGCCCCTGAGGGAATTCCCAGCACTGAGCTGTCCCACAAGCCTTCCCTCTGCCTGGAATTGCTGAGCAGGGTCTGAAAGCAAAAGCCAGCACGGAACAATCTCTAGCCAAGGGAAAGTGATCTTTTCATCAGAGCGGAGCAGGCTTTCCCTCAGTCCTGGGCGTGTGAGCAGGGGTGGTGAAAGGTGCCGTCACCGGTTCCTTGAGCCATCAGCCCCGCTCTTGCAACATTCCCACCAGGAGGCAAATCCCAGATAGCCGCAGTAGGGGAGCTGCAGACCTGCCGGGTCCCACCCTGCTATCTCAAGAATGCATTTGAACAGGAGCTGTTTCTGCAGCCTCAGGAGGTCGGGGCTTCAGATGGAAATCAAGCTCCAGAGACAGTCCCACGGGGCAAATTTCAGGATTTTTGGAGTTGGTGTTCAGCTCAGATAAGCCCTTGAGAGCACAGATACTTTATCTGAGCCTTATCTGAGCTATTTGCATCACTTCAGCCTGAGAAACTGCTGTCAGACTTTGGGTGGGGGAGGGGCAATTAGGATGGTCTGTCGGTTCTTTTAATTGTTATTTCCAACACAGAAACACTTCCAGGAGGATGGGACTCTCCTGTGCCTCAGCACAGCTCTGACAGTTGGCCAGGCTGGAGAGGGGAAGAGCAGAAGTGCCAGGCTTAGAGAAGTAAGGACAGAATTACTGTCATTAGGACAGCACTAGGAGCAATATTCCTTGAAAGCCCTGTAAGGGATTGCATCTCTCTGCTCTCCTAAGATAGAAATCAGCCTGAGCTGCCCCTGCTGTCAAGTGGGAATGGAAATGATTCCTCCTTTTCTGACCAGAGCCAGGGCTGAGCTTTCCAAAGGAGCTCTCTGCACCTGGTTTTCCAGCGCCTGCTTTGTGCCTGTGATGTCGCTCACCTTACCTGGAGCCTCTGGGGGAAGTTCGGGGTCGCTGACCTCTTGCTGCTCTCCCAGATCCTTCTTCATCCCAGCATTGCAGCAATCAGCTGTTGGACTGCAAGGACCCTGCAGTGCAACCTCCTCTTCCTGCAGGGTGGGGGGTTCATTCGCCCAAGCTCCCGGTCCTGGTGACTCTTCCTAGCACCCATGAAATCAGGGAATCCCAGAATGGTTTGGGCTGGGGGACCTTAAAGCTCATCTTGTTCCCTGGTCAAGGACATCTTCCACTGGACCAGGCTGCTCCAAGTCCTGTCCAGCCTGGCTTTTTATGGGAGAAGGGTTCTCAGGGATGAGGTCTAGGACACCAGACTGAGTCTTACAGCTGGGGTTTGGAAGACCTTGGCTATACCGCTTACCAGAAAGGCTTTAGGCATCTAAACCCCACTGCCTTCCATTGGAGTGAGATCCCTAAATCCCTGCAGCCGCTCCTCTGAGCCCTTGCACAGCAGTTTCTCACGTTGGAGATGCAGATGATTAATTCAGTGCACATTTTATTGCCGTACTTAATTCAGTGAGGTCAGAAGAGTGGCCGAGCATCCCTGGAGAGTGGGGCTGTGCAAGTGCTTTGGATTACACACAAAAAAGAGACATCTGAAGTGATCCTTGGCTGCCGGCGTGGCCGGCCCTGGAGCTGCCTGCAGTCCCCCAGCACGTGCAGGAGTTTCCCAGCCCCCCGATGGACCTTCCCTGCGGGCTTTGGGATCAATAGGCCTTGAAAAATCTGCAGTGGGTCAATTGTTGGCTGTTTGACTAAAGCTGGAACGTGGTTCCTCTCTGTGCAGCTGGTACTGGGGAGGGACAGGTGTCTGTGGAAGCAGGCAGGGATAATGAGGTCCTGGTGTGTTGGGATGATGGTTTCTCTGGGGGACAGTCATGGGATACTCGCTTGTCTGCCACCAAAATGGCTTCAGTGAGTTGTGGGGTTGGAGGGACGGACTCTTGGGATGGAGGGTGGGCTTTGCACATGGGCTTATTTTCAGCTTAAGGCTCATGAAAGGAGCTTCTCTGTGCTCTGGGAGCTGCCTTTGCAGATCTCAGATCTCCTCTTAGAGGCAGATCTCTTTTGATGTTTTTTCCTTCTCCTGTGATTCTACAAGGGCAGGTTGGGATGCAAAGCCAGGATCTCCACAAATCCCTGCCCAGAGGGTGGAGCCCAGTGGGGGTTGGTCTTTTCTCAGGGGTAACAAGGGACTGGACAAGGGAAAACAGCCTCAAGTTGTGCCAGGGTTTGGTATTTAGGAAAAAATGGAGAAAATAAACTGCTCCACCAAAGGGGAGATTTGATTTCTAAGGAGATCCGGACCAAATTCCTTCTCCTTAACTCATCAGCAGTTCTTTTTCAGGAGTTAGGAATGCCTTTCTCCCAGGTCTGTGTGATTCACTCTCCTCATCTGAGGTTCAAGTGGGGCCAGGGGGGCTCTTGCTTGGTCAAACTGATGTCAGCGTTGAGGTAGAAAAGGGAAAGAGGAAGAGATGCCCCAAGGGAGCCTGTTCATGGAAAAATTCTAATTTGGTCAGTTCCAGGCATCTTGCAGAAGAGTCTGCACTTGGGAGATTTCAACCCAGTTTTCCAGACTCCAGAGAAAGGACTAATTCTGGAAGGCAGTGATGGAAATAAAGCTGGCATCTCCTCCTGCCCCAGATCAGCTCCTCACCATGAACTACCTTGGGGTATCTGAGACATGTCCAGAGGTGAGCAGACCTGCTCTTCCTCTGCTCGGCATCCAGCTCCTGCCTGAGCCCAGGAGAGCAGAGGCCTCCTGTGTCTGGCAGCTCTGGCTGTGTTTCCATCCAGGCAAACAGCCACTTCATGGAAGCAGGAGCAGTTTTCCTTGCTCTGCAGTAATCAGACTGACAGGAAAATGAGGCAGCCCAGTAGCTTTGCTTTGCCTTCCCCTTGTGCTGAGTCCCAGGCTGGGTGTCAGTTCAGCCCCCATATCTTGAGGAAAAACCTCTCTTTTTTTTCACTTTTCTCCTTGCTGCTGCCAAAAGTGACAGATTCTTGGGCGGAAATCACCAATATTTTGTCAAAACCAAATCCAAATATTTCCAGCCAAACCTCAGCATTTTCTGATGCTGATGCAAAAACAAATCTCCGTGGGAAATGCCAGCAGCGAAAGCAGAGGGAGCAATGGGCTGGAGTGTTCTGCTGTCCTGGCTCTCTGGTTGGGCTGTGTGGCCAAGGGGCTGCACGGTGCGGGGTGGTTGAACCCAGGAGCTAAATTTGGGCTGCTCTGTGTTTATTCAGCACAGTGGTGTAAACAGCCGTGCTCTGCTGACCTGCATGAGCAGCCTGGCCTGGGCTGCTCATCCCACAGAGTCTGGAGCACAGCAAGCTCTGAAATTCCCTCCCTTCTTTCCAGGAGCAGCGTGTGCTGCTTCACCCCAGCCTCACTGAGCTCAGGGAATGATTTTAGAGGTTTCACCCACCTGCTCCTGTGGGGATGTGATCACTCTACCCTTCTCCCCCCACATTTGCTCCCAGTCCCTGTGTTTAGCACAGCCGTATTTCCACAACCATCCCTCTTCCCAAATCCCTGCCCTGGGGCCTCACAGCTCCAATGGCACAGGATCATGGTGGGAGGACTTTCCCTTCCACAGCCACCTGAAGTCAGGGTTTTTGGGGCTCTCCCACGCCTGCCAAGAGCACCTCGCCCCCACTGGCCGTCGCTGCCGCTCCTCACTTCATTAGCACCAGGGATGTTTATAAATGGCAGGATAATATTTTTCATTTCCAGTTTGGGTTTCCAGGGCAGCCACTTTGTGAAGCACTTAGGAAGTTTAGAGAAGACGAGGTTATATAAACGTTTTTCCCCCTTGGACCCTTATTAATCAAGTGGCTGTGGAGCCATTCCCAGAGCTTTGGGATCGAGGGCACAGGCTGGGTGAGGGGAGGCAGCTTTTTCTTGGCTCCTGCCTTTTATTTGGGAGTTTGGGATGAATGGAGCTCTCAGACCTGGCTCTGGGGTTTGAAGGCTGCTACAGGGCTGAGAAGGCTCCTCCTGGGTTGTGTTAAACTGTGTTTGGGGCTGGACTCTTGGGTAGCTCCTTCTGGGCTTTTGTGTGAGCCATGGCACATCTTTTAATGATGTTTTTCCTGGCCCTGTGGATGCATCCCTGTTTGGTGCAAAACCCCTGCATTTCCTGAGTGCAGAGCAAATATTATTTCAACAACAGCGTGCATCAAGTTGATCCCTGTGCTTTTCCAAATAAACCCTATGGGTGTGCACATACACTGATTAATAATTCCTTCATGCATCCCTAAATCTTCCCAGCTTTTTCCCACCCAAGCTCCATCAGCAGCTTTTCCCCAGGGTGGGTTTGGAAAACAGGAGCCAGTTTTGGTTCCCATTAGAATGAAACCAAGCTCTGTCTCCTCCTCCTCTGTGTGCTTCCTCCTTCTGCCTTCCTCCCTCAAGGGATGAGGAATGGGGATTTTCTGTTTTCCTTGGGTGGATGGAGCTCTGTCTGCAGCAGCAGGTCCAGCTGCTTCCAGCCTGGAGCCGCAGGTCCAAAGGAAATCAGCTCATTAATCTGCTGCCCCACCTTCCCAGTCCTCCAGCCAGGCTCTCCCAGTGTGAAAATGATGATTGAAATAGCCAGGGGTGGGAATTGATGATTTAAAGGGGGTAAAAGGGATATTTGCCACTATCGCTGACTGGGGCCTTGACAGAAGGAAACTGATTTTTTTCCGGGTCTTGGGAGCGTGTGAGGAAAGGTGTTGAACATCTGGAGTGATTTAGGAGTTCTGGGCTGTTGTGCTGGAGCTCAGCCCAAGGAACTCGGCTGGGATGGGGAGAAAATCCTCCTGTGGCTTTTGGCTCGAGCTGGGGCAGGTTGGGTGTTCAGAGGGTCCATGTCCATCTCCCCAGGGATGGTCGTGGTGGCCCAGGATATTTCAAGCAGCCCTGAGGTGTTTGATTCATCATCTGAGTGGATTTTCTTCACTTCCCAGAACTTTTCTGATTGGAAGGAAACTCCAAACCCCAGAGGTTATTTTGTTTCATCTCACAGGACACAAATCGGCATCCCAGCTTCCCTATGACCTCATCCTCATTCAAGACCTTCCCCTCCCACAGAATCCTCCTCGAGGAGGTGAACTAACTGGGTGAAAAGAGCTTGTTAACAAATTACTTTTAATAGGCCTTTTTTTTTTTTTTTTTTTTCCATTTTGCAATTCCTTCCCATATTAAAAGTGCAAAAATAGAAAGTTTTAGCTCTGGTTGAATGACACAACATTTTCCTTGTTTATTTTCTTTCCGCTGCTTTAACCCAACTAGAAGTGTGGGAAAAGGGAAAAAACCCCTACAACAAACTGGTCTATATCAGCCAGAAACATATTTAGAAAAAATATTTACATCTGATTTTTTCCTCCAGCCACCAGCAAAGCATGAGAAATAATAAATAAATCATCTGTTTTCACGGCTCCTGCTGCAGGCAGTTGGGAGGTGGATAGGGAAGCAGAGTGTGCTGAGCCCTCGTGGAGCCCAGGATCTCTGTTCAAAGCTTCCTAAAGATGGGATGAGGGAATGGCTTCAGACTGGAAGAGGATGCGTTTAATGGGATATTCGGAAGGGGTTAATCCTTGTGGGGGTGGGGAGGCCCTGGCACAAAGGAGCTGCGGCTGCCCCTGGAACCCTGGCAGCGTCCAAGGCCAGGCTGGATCGAGCTTGGAGCCCCCTGGGACAGCGGGAGGTGTCCCTGCCCATGGCTGGGGTGGCACTTTGAGGTCCCTTAAACCCCTGAAATCACCGGTGCTGCTGCCCGTGGTTGTCCCGGGGTGACCGTGTCCCCTCGGGAGCGGCAATTCCCTGCCAGCAGCTGGCTGTTCCCATTCACACCCGCAAGGATTTAGGACCTCGGCGAGCTAATCAGGAGACGCTCCCGGGGAGAGAGGCGTGTTATTTAATTAGCTGCACAATGGGCTGGCTGGGAGGCACGTGGTGGCTCTGATGGCAGGAGATAGATGTCCTTTTAGCCGGGCTAATTGTTGGGAAATAGCGGGGGCTTTGTTCAGCCCCAGCGTGGGCTCTGTGATCTCGCAGAGCCCAGGGGCTGCCCGCTTATAATTTTAGACAGATCTATTCAAGCCTGCCCTGCAGCGCGGGGCCGAACAAGCCGGGCATTGTTGCAGAGCCAGGAGCGGCGGCCAAGAAAACCACCCCGAAAAACCCAAACACGTGTAGGGAGGAATATTTCCCTGGCGTTTATTCACTGCCAGGCCAGGTTGCCAAGCGCGGACAATTGCGGGAGAGGAGGTTTCCAGCGCCGGGCGAGGGTTTTTCCTCTTTGAGACGTATTTGCGGACGGATCCTCATCCTAGGAGCGATGCTGGGGCTGTCTCTGCTGGCAGAGCCTCTCTGGGGAGGGCAGTTCAAGGGCTGTGGATCTCATCCTGGAATTTCTGTGCTCTGGGCACGGTGTACATGGGATAACCGTGCCCACCCCGGAATTATCTCTCTAGACCGACCGTGTGTACCTGTGCACCTCATGGCCTTGGCAGGACAGTGGTTTGGGATGGAGGGACCTTGGCTCTTGGATCTGGGTTGGTTGTGCTTCCCAGAGTCCTGTGGAACAAGGGATGGAAATCCCAGTTCTCTCTCCTGGGCTCTCCCCTCAAATCTCTCTCTGGAGAGATCCCATCATGGTCCCCAGCCCCCAAGCTTTTCCTTTGGGACTGCTGAACTCCCAGCTCCTTAGGAAGGGAGCAAGTGTCATCTAAAAAAAGGGATGGAGGCACAAAGGTGGAAATATTGACCAGGAATTAAACTTCCATCTCTGGAACTCCTCTGTCCTGGCCCCGGTGTTAACTCAGGGGTCACTGCAGTCCTGTGGTTTATTTTCCTGGGCTGATCACTTCCAACTGGCTGCAAGCACGGGATTTTCCTGGTGGCTGCCACTTTTCAAGTTGTGGATTCTATACCAGAGCTTGGAGCTGGACTGACCTCCCTTGGGAGGTGCTTGTGTGTCTCTTGGACCTTGATAAAGTGACATGTGGCAGTCCCTCGGTGTTTGGTGAAGCAGTGGGTGGTGTTTTGGTGGTGATGGGTTTTTGAAAGCTGGAAAGGGCAGATAAATGTCAGTGATCACATTCTGGCTGCCAGGACACCATTTATGAGCAATGATTCCTTTGCCTCTGCTTCATGATTCCTTTTCCTCTGCTTCCTAAATGCCTCCGTGTATCCCAGGGAAGGGAATTTCAAGGGCTACCAGGGACCAGCTCAGTAAGGAGAGACTGGTGAATGCCAAGAGTGCAGCCACAAGCAGAGCTGTGCTGCTTAAGCCTGAGCTGGCTGCTTTGTTTGAGCTCTGAAGGAGAGAGATCTGAGGCCAGAGAGATCCGAGCCAGGAGATCTGAGCAAAGGCAAGAGAGGTGTCCCGCAGGTGAGATTTGATGTGTATTGGCTGCACGTGCTTGGTGTAATTGAGAATATTGGGAGTTAACAGCAAAAGCCTCTGGGATGTGTCCACCAAGAGCTCGGTGCTGTGACTTGAGAGGAGCGGGAAAATGTCCGGAAAGCAAACAGGGCGGCAGAGCAGCTTACGAGGATTTCCCATCCAGCCACTGCTTCCAGCAGGGACACGAGTGAGTGACAGCTCCCTTGCCGACGGAATTCCCGTCAGGGTGGCATTGCCGCAGCCCAGAGCAGCTGCTCAGGTGCGGGACCAGCACCTCTGGCAAGCCAGGAGCGAGAGGCGCTTGGAGATGCTCAAGCAGCCTGCGAGGATTGTTCGGGGTGCCCCGGCGTGACGGGGCTGTGGCTCCCGCAGCCACGCGGGCTCTGTGTGCCGAGCCCTGACCCCCGCTGGCCACAAAGCGGCTTTTGTGAGCCCTCCCCGCCGGGACTTAATGAGAGCAGGAGCCGCGGAGGCTCGGAGCCCGCGGACGGTCACTCACAGGAGGCCATTGTGGCAGCGATGGCTCGGGGCTGGGCCGGCCCAAGGCTGGAGATCCCGGCGGGAGCACTGCCCTGCTTTTCCTGCCGCCAGCGCCCAGGCTGGGGGACTTTCCGTGCCTGCAGCCCCGCAGCGAGGGGACCCCAGGAGCCACGCTCCGGGGACACCGCTCTGGATTTGGGAGCGGCCCGGCTCCCGCAGCCCGCCCGGGGGCACACGCAGGATGTGCCGCTAAAGGAGCTCTGCTTCCATGCCCGAGCCAAAAACGGGAGGCTGGAGTCAGCAGGGCTGATCCAGCCTCCTCTTACCAAAATACTGCAATACTTCCCAGCTATTACGGCGCTTGAAAGAATTTCTCGTATCATTTTAAATTCCAGGAAAGGTATCTCCCAGGGGAATGGTCGTGGCAGCTGCCTGCTCTTTCTTCTCATTGCACGGGGCCACCTCCACACCCAGGGCCACCTCCCTGCTCTTTCCTTTCTTGGAGTGGTGGCTGCTGCTCCTTCCAACAATGTCCCCATTACGATAAATCCTTTCATGTCTCTGCTTCTCCCTGGAATTGCAGGACATTTTTTTTTTCTTTTTCCTTTCCCCTTTGCTCCTGATTTTTGTCTCATGCCCTCTGGGTATTGTTTACTTGACAAAACATCAAACCCAATCCCTGACCACTCGAGGTCATTAAAAATCCCATGGCAGTTTTGGGGAAGGCTCCAATTTGGCTAATTACGTTCTGCCATAAATATCCCCCTGCAGTTTTAATTGGATATGGTGTTCTTCATTTCCTGGCCATTACAGCTGGGTAGATGTTCCACGTTATTACGTGGCCGTCGTATTTCACCCCATGTTTTGGTAGCAGCAGTGCTTGGAAAAGCTCCCTCTCCAGACCAGAAATTACACCTAATTCCTGATGGAATGAGAATAGGGAAATGCAAGGGAAAGGAGAAGCTGGCCCAGCTCCACAACATCTGAAGGAGAGCCAGCAGCTGCCCTGGGCTGGGACGGGAGTGAATTTGGCCGTGGAGAAGTGAAAGAGCCATCCCAGACAGGAGAGAGGTCATGGAAGAGCTGTCCTTGTGTTTGGAAATCACAGCAAAGGCTCCACTCTCCTAGCACCTTTCCTCAGTGCTAAATTAATAATAATTGTTATTGTTCCGTTAACCCAAGGTTAGTCAGTGGCCCTGGGAACAATGGGGCATTGCTGCCCATACTTTCTTTGCTCCCAGCAGCTGCAAACAGTGGGGCCGCACTGCAGACGGAGGGCAGATGGTTATCGCCCATCTTTGGGCTGCAGGGCCGTTCTCCAGCCTGGCATCCTCCCTCCCCGGACAGAGCCCGAATGGATATTAACCTTCCGTAACCATACAGTGGAAAACGAGGGTGAGACTTGGATGGGGTAGAGGAAAGATTTTCCTAAAGCCTGTGAGCAGCAAATAGGAACCAGTTGCTGAGGCGAAGTGATGTTTGGCAGGTCTTGGACTCAAAATGGTCACATCCCAGCTGAAGAAACTAATCAATGGATTCCTTCCATGCCTTCTGTGAACACTGAGCCATTGAGCAGCTCAGCTGGAGTTCAGAGCCAGGGCTTTCATGTTGCAGCTCTGAAGTGAACACAAATTAAGGCAGCCGCTGGGATGGAGCTCGAAGGAGAGATTCAGCTGCCCTGGGAGGAAACCTCTGTCCACAGCCACTCTGTTCTCTTCCTCCCCTTTGGGGATTTTTGCCCTGGTGTTACTTTTGGAAGCATTTCCAATTTTCCTGTGTGTAGGGGTTGCCATGCATTGCACCAGCAAAATGGAACACAGGTTTGGGGAGGCACAAGGGGGTGAGGCATAGTTCAGAGCTCCTCTGCAGCCATCCTGCACCAAGCTGGGCTCAGAGTCATCGGCTTCGTGGGATCAAGGCTCAGCCGGGATGCCAGGAGCTTGGGGATCTCTCCTAATAAAAACACACAGGCTGTGAAAAAGGTCTTTATTAGAGCCTCTGTCGTGGTCCAGAAGAGAAGGATCTCCAGTACAGGTGCCCTGGAGTTCAGCCAGTCCTCGAGACTGCAACACTGCAGGAGAAGCTGAGCCAAAAACATTGGCCCAGGGGAGCAAAGCTAAAGCAGAGACACCTCAGGGCACCCGCTGCCTCCGCTGCTGCTGCATGTCAGTCTGTGGCAGCTCTATCCAGGGCCTCTCTGCCCGGGAGAGCCTCGTGCTGTGTGCCACCAACGGCCCGTCCCAGTCTGTGTTCGGGCGAGTCCCAGTGACCTGGCCGCGCCTCCTCCCCCGTTTCGGTCCGGGGGTTGTGGTTTGCTGCAGCGGCGCTCCGAGCGGGGCGAGCGATCCACGCGGGGGGGTCATTTCCATACGGTTGGGGCCGCAGGTGCTTTCTGAGGGCTCCGTCAGGCAGCTGCACAAACCGGCACCCCCAGGCAGCCCCCTCCTCTCCCTTCCGCGGGATCGCAGCCCGGCCGAGCGCAGGAAGGGAAGGACCGGGGGCTCTGATAACTGCATTAGGTTTCTCTTCCCAAGCCTGCTCCGGAGGGATCAGAGATCAGACAGAAAGGCAGCTGTTTCTCCTGAATCCCCTTTTGATTTTCAACTAGAAATGTTCTGCTAAATCTCCTCTCTGTAGTTTCTTCCTTCAATTGTTGCTGTACAGGGAAGAAAGAAACCCAAACCGCGGGCAGGTGCAAGCACATGATCCTGTCCCAGGGAGGGACCACATTTTATCCTTGCAGCCATTCTCTTTCCACCTTCGGATTTCCAGATTCATTCCTGTGGTAGATTTTAAACCACCAGCTGAGGTTTCCAACGCTGTGCTCTGCCTGAGCACGGCTCAGGTTCTCCCGAGCCCTCGGAAATCAGTGGAGGGAGGTTTTTCATCGCAGCAGATCCCCGGTTCCACTTCATTGCTGCAGGAATAGGTTGACCAGAACTGAGCTTACAAGTAAATTGGAAACAAGATTGTCTGTAAAATAGGGAATGTGAGAGATTCTCACTGGGTGAGGAAGACGAACTTTGGGCTGGAGCTCCCTGCCTGGCTTTGCCAGCTCTCAGTCCTCCTGCTGCTTGATCTGCCTGCCTTGGCAAAGCCGTGTGTGCAGCCAGAGCCAGCTCTCCTCGTCTGGCCCCAGCACCTCGCAGCTTCTTTCAGTTGCACAAAATCTCCTGCTATAAATACGCCTGTGGTGGCTGAGAAAGGCCCTGCTGCAGAAGCTAAATAATCTGAGGTGCAGCATTTGCATCTGCAGCTCATCTTTCGGGGCCTTAGGAGGTTTCAGGGGTATTTGCAAGCAGGACTCTGGTCCATCCTAAGGGCTGGGCAGTGACCCTGGGCAGCTGCTCCTGCAGGCCTCTGTTCCTTAAGCCCATCTTTGATGCTAGCAGCCTGATTGGTGCCAGAGTCAGAAGCTGTTAAAGACTTTCGGAGTGACAGAACCACAAGAGCTGGTTGCTAATGACTTTTTTTCTCTGTACCGGTAAGCTGACATCTGTGAGTCATACTCTCCTTCTGCTGTGCCGTTTGTGGTCTGAAGATTGTGCTACCTAAACACAACGAAACAGATTTCATGTGAAAACCGATATTCTTCTGTTAACTCCATGCCGTGCTGGCATGACACTCATCTTGCATCTTCAAGATGTTTTTTATCCAGTCAGTTCCCAACTCTCTTTGGCCTCGCACCTCTACCAAGCAGGCCTGGGAACAACCAGCCCTGGCTGCCACCTGGCACAGCCCAACGTGCACTGCTCTGCCTCGGCTGTGCCCCTGAGTGCGGTGTGCTTGTAGGTGGCAGAGGATCAGGATGCTCCAGGCAGGATGATGGGAATGTGAAGGGGTGATGGAAATGTGAGGAGATGATGTGAGCATGAAGGGGTGATGGGAGCTGAAGGGGTGAGTGTGAAAGGCAGCGGTTCATGTCGAGACAGGCCGGGTGAAGACAGCTGGCCTGGTTCCAAGAACCATCGGTTTCGGGCAGTGGCTCCAGCCAGGGCTGCCTGTAGCCAGCGTGCTCAGACTCTTATCCCGCCGTGTGCGGTGGCCGGGATGCGAGCAGAGGTCGGTGCGGAGGCGCCCTGGATGCGCTGCCCCGCTCCATCCCCGGACCCC